>PVJH01038345.1:0-17226 GCA_004026705.1 Nesogale talazaci | reverse complement strand
GAAGACCTAGCTGATGGGATGCCATTGTTAATCTCATCCTCTCCCTTTAGTGTCTCTTTTATTAATAGCTATGTCAATGTTCATGCTAACATGGAGACAGAGCAAAAACCTTCCGATTTTAATAGTTTGGAAGTAAGTAAGAAATGTCTCTGAGTGGTTGTAATATTCACCTAGGAGTCATCTACCTTGACTTCTCCATTACTAAACTATTCTCAAGATGACACGACACATTTCAATGTGTCCATTTACTCATTTAAAACACAACACAGTTGGCTCTAAGTGCTTTCGGAGGCTTTTTTATGGAAGGTGCTGGAAGGTGGTAAGACAGAGTGTAATGAGAGCTGAACAACCTCCTTTCCACTACTTTGAACTCTCACTCAAGCCCACCTTAAATTTCAACTTCCACATGAAACTGGCACAATTAAACTGCTTGCCTCCACAATGTTCTTAATGAGAGTGCCCATTATTGACCATTTACTTTGTGTCTGGCACTTACTAGTAATGCTGATTACACGTTCTCTTTTTATTTGAGTAACATGTATACACAAAAATGAATGCTTTCCCTCATTTTATAAGAAGGGAACAAGGACTTCAAAGCTGAAGATCACATAATCAATTGCAAACAGACTGGTATCCTCAGCATCTATGTGCCCAACAAGAGCATCATGTCTTGGTGCTTCCTGTGCGATGTTTTGGCATACATGAGGCATACTTATACACAGCATTTACTGACATAGTCAGTTGGGTCCAGCTCGGTGTATTTTCTGTGCTTCATTGCTCTCTGCAGTAGGCACCAGTCATTCACTGATGCCAAAAATAGGGGCGTAGGTGAAGGAGGAGTAAGATAAGGGAGGTAAAGGGAAAGAAATATGCGAGGAAGACGACAAGCCATGGAAAAGAAAGGCAGAAGGAGACATGAAAGAAACAAGGGGGGAAACCGTTTCCTAGTACCGGGTCTCTAGAATAAGCTGTGTGATTTTGTAGTAGGCTTCACAGGTACCAACGTAAGCTACTGATTCAAAAGTGACTGCTGTGGGGAAAAGATAAGGGATAAGCACCCGATTTTAGGTACAAATCATAGACCATGGGCCATTGCTCTGGAGCATACTATTGTGGAATTGGCTTCTTGATTTAGCCACTCTTGGGGCAGAAGCTGACACTCAATGGGGCTCTCAAGGGGGGCGTGGTTATGCTTTTCAGTGTCATTCATATAAACTTAGAATATTTTTGGTCAGCCTTAAAAAAGTTACTAAGCTCTCTCTATGTATCCTTTGATACATCTATTCTGCTTTAAGTAGTTAAAATAGATTTCATTATCTTCAAAAGACTCTCATCGCTTGTTCATTTTGTTTCTTGTATGATGTATTTCTGTGTAGCAAATTGCCACAGCATATAACTTTATGTGAAACAAAAATATAGGCATGGATTAATTAGGTCTTCTGGCTCATATTCTCTTTCAAGACTGTAATCAACATACAGACCCAAACTCTGAGATAGCATGTAAAATTTCAAACAGGGAAAAATTCACCTCCAGAATCAATCAGTGATTGGGGCAGAAAGAAATTATTTTAGAGAGATTGGACAGAGGGCCTGAGTTCTTCCTTGACTGGAAACTTCTCTGGTCATTGCCCGTGTATATGCTCCCATATGAGATCTTACTTAAGCAAAGTGTGTACATGAAGAAAGGTACTAGAGAGAGTCTGTAGCCAGATGTCACAGACTTGTATAACCTAATCACACGAGCCACTTTTGTTATATTTGTCACTGGAATGAAGACACTAGGTTTAGGTCATACTTGTGGGTGAGGCTAACACAGAACATAAAAACTAATAGGGAGAGTCCATTGAAGATTATTTGAGAAGCTGACTTACAAGATTTCCAAAGGGAAAAATAGTAGTATTTTTTTTTTTTTTTGCTATCCAGCCCCTGATCCTTGCAAAAGAGAAAGCTTTAAAAGTATTCCTGGAACCATGGTAGAGCTGAAAGGGGAATTGGGGAGCATCTAGTCTGAACCCTATTATTTATAGAGGTGGAAATTAAGATGCAGGAGTGTATTGACTTATTCAGTTCTGTTCATAAATAGGGCCAGGACAAACCTTCATTTTTTTTCTCTCTCTCTCTTAAAGCTTTTACCATTGCTCCTTAAACTGCTCTAAATTGAAACCTGAGAATTGCACCTGGTGGATTTACGTCTGATTTATGTGAGGAAAAACTCTTCATGGACAAATGAAGCTCCTGGTCAGTGGGGTATGTCTTCCCTTGAGTTTCTCTCCCTGTTGTGGGTAATGAGTGCATGCTGGTCCCTCCTCGTTCTGCAACCAAGGCTTCTTAATGATCAATGGCGTGTATAGCCAAAATGGCTGTCTGGGGTCACAGATGCCACCAGTGGCTATGGCACAGAGCAAAACTAACTGGCCATAAGGGGATTAAACCCCTGACCTTGGCCTCATTAGTGCTAAGATCTAACCAACTGTTAGACACACATTGTATCATTTGTCTTAAAAACTAAGTTGGAATCTGCTGTATTACTCTCTCATTAACATCTGGTAGCTTGGAACATTTTAATTGATTTCTCCAGTGCTTTCATCAGTGAGGATGAGTGAATATAAAAAATTAAACCTGGGTTTTAAAAATACCTAAGCTAAGAATAAAAAGGCCTGGAATATGAATTATTAGTTGAGTGTCACTATGATTAAAATTTTTATTTACTTTTAACTACACATGGTGAAAATCTCAGGCTGAATTGTCAAATGCTGTGGTAATTCTGGGTATTCATGATTTGAGTTAATTTGTGAAGATGAAAATCTAAGGTTTCCTAATGCACATCAACAATAAATCCTGTTTCTTCTTGTCCAGCCTGGTAAAAATCAATGCTTTTAGGTATGTGGAGTTGATTACAAATTATTTTCAGCAGTTATTTTAAAAAGACATCCAGGCTCAAATGAGAGTTTGACTTAAAGGCATTTAATCAAGGATATTAAATTAAAGGATCACTTTGCTCCGGTACGATGGTTTGCTGAAGGAAGGAAAATGAACATTAATATGCACTATGCCAGGTGCTTAATGTGTATTATCATATTTGATTCTTGCTAGAAAGAGATAGATATTCTTATCCATATTCTACTTCTCAGAAAATTTAATGTCAGAGAAGTTAAAAATATTCATAAAGACACACAGTCCCAAGCCTGAGGATAAAAAATAAAACCCAAATCTATTTATTTCTTTACCCGTCTTGCGCTCTTTCTATTATGCTCTTTATATCATCAGATTATCTCTATTACATATATATATACTCTAAGGGTTGTTTTCTTCTCCTGTAATCTTACCTTCATCCTCTGTTCTCTTCAGAAACACACACACACACACACACACACTCAAACACACACTATTAGCGGAGTTTATCCAAGCAAAATGAAATCTACACTGGTTTCAAAGTTTTATCCATTTATGAATTTGCCTATTTGCCCAGTTATGGGAATTTTGCTTTTCTTTACAATGAGTTACATGAAGAGGGAAGGCTGCAGTCTTTGAGCTTCATCAGCAAGTGCTTCAGATCCTCCCCACTTACAATAAGCAAGACTATATCATCAGCATATCACATGTTAAAGCTCTTCCTCTAATCCTGATGCTCTGTTCTTCTGCATATGGTCTCATTTCTTAGATAATTTATTTGGCATCCATACTGAATCAGTACAGTACAACCTTGATACATATATTTCCTGAATTTAAACTGTGTGACATCCTCTTGTTTTAGCTACTCTGACTGTATTTTGAAAAGAATATTGCAGAATCTCTTCTGACAACCACTTTGATCTTATTTTCCCTGACTGATTAAATAGACTTTTGTTTTCTTAATATATAATGTCCATGGCTTACAGCTTGTCAGGTCTTCTGTCGCTAGTGTTCAATATGTAACATCTCTTCTGGATTTGTTCTGGAAATGCAGGTGACAGATACTCTATGGTTGTATTTTGGTTCCTGCTAACTTGTTCTAATTTTACTCAACTTCAACCTGAACTTCCAAATGAGCCGTCGCTAGGTTGTTCCACAGTCAGCCCTTCACCTTTTCTAGGCTCCTATTGAGGCTCTCTATAATTCTGTCCCAGATGGAGTCAATTCAATTCGTTCTTATGTTTTCCAGCCATACAGTAACTATTTACACTTTTGAAAAAGCGTTTAAATTCCATCATTCAATCTCTAGCTTCAATCTAGCACAAGGGCACATTTTCTGAACGACTTTTCCTTGATTATTTTCTACATTTGTTTTATTTCCAGTTAACAGCAATTATTAATGAATTTTGATTGATCAATTTCAGATTGAATCAGTTGATAGAATTCTCTAGTTTCATCACTAGCTTTCTTAGGTGGTGCTTAAATTTGAATAGGGATTTCCTAGTGTTTTAACTAATAACATTTCCTTGTTGGATACTATTCAAGTACAAACAGCGTTGTACTTCAAAGTCATTTTTAAATGTTATTATGGAAGATGGATACGATATCATGCCTGCTGAATTTGTCATTTCTGACGGAGTCAACCATGCTGTTTTTGCTGTTAGGTGTCATCAAGTTAGTTCTAACTCATAGTGACCATAAGCAGGAAAGAATAAACACTGCGTGGTTTTATGTTAGCTGCAAAATTGGGGCCTTCTGCCAGAGGACATGGTGTCAATCCATCTCCTTGAATGACTTCCTCTCTTTCACTGCCCCTTCACTTTACAAAAGGTGATGTCCTTCTCCAGGGACTGTTCTCTCCTGACATGGACAATGTATGCCGAATGCAGCCTCAACATCCTTGTCTCGAAGGGGAACTCTGGACCTACTTCTTCTAAAACAAATTGGTTTGTTCCTCAGCAATCTATGGTACTTACAATGTTCTTCTCCAACACCAAATTTCAAATGCACTGATTCTTCTTTGATCCACTTTATTCAATGTCCAATTTTCATACGCATATGAGGCAACTGAAAATAGCGTGGCTTGGGGCAGGACAACCTTAGTCCTCAAAAGAACATAGGTATTGTCAATACTCTAAAGAGGTCTTATGCAGCAGGTTTGCACAATGAAACTGGCCTATGGACCTCTTCCCTGTTGCTTTCATGAACATTGATTATAGATCCAGGCAAGACAAAATCTTTGATTTCAGCTTCTTCTCCATTTGTTTTGTTACATATTGATCCAGCTATGAGGATGTGGGTCTTCTTTTCATTGAGTTTCTATCCACCTAAATCTTTACAAAAGCATTTGAGTCCCATTTTTTTCTCCTGATAGTAAACCATGATTGTCTAACTAGTGCCACTAGCAGTTGGCACTAGCAGTCAATTTTAGCTCATAGTAATATCAATTCTAATGCATTCCATTTCATTTTTGATGTTTTACAATTTTCCTATATTCATTCTTAGTAAATTTCACATTCTGATTATTTGGGGACAGACATCACTGTCCTCTGGTGGCAGTGGGTGGCCCAGTTTTGCTCCTGGAGAGCTGCTGCTGGATTTGAACTGCCACGCCAGTGGGCAGCAGTCCCGCACTCAACCACTACACCACTGGGGCTCAGCCGACATTCTGGTTATTAATGAATATTTTCATCTGTTTCTTCAAATTTTCAGTACAGACAGAGCAGCAACAGCTCACTCCATCTGCGCCATTATGGTTGACTCTGCATTGGCAAGGCAGCTCTTCCCTCCTCATGTGTTTTCTTTTAAGCTATTACATGTGTTTTTCAAGGCACAAGAGTTTGTTTGTTTGTTTTGGCATCACTGTCCTTTGGTGGTCGTGGGAGCTATCCAGTGCTGCTCCGGAGAGCCGCCGCTGGATTTGAACCACCAAGCCTGCAGGCCACAGTCCCGCACTCAACCACTACACCCCCAGTGCTCAGCCCCTCATCGTGTTTGAGTGCCTTTCACCTGAGGTGTTCATCTTTCATTGCTATCTCTATCAACGTGTCACTGCAATTCACACAGTTTTCAGTAACTAAACCCTCAGAAGTGAAGAGCCTTTTCTTTCTCTGAAGTCTCTTCTTAGGATGGAAGCGCATAAGAAAATCTGTTCACCTTCAATGACAGTGCTATTATGTAACATATCAGTAACATAGCTCCAGAATCACAATAACACACAAGCTACTACATATGGCAAATTAACAGTCCAGTCCAAATTTGAAGCAGATAGCCTCATCTTTTTTTTCCCAAGGAGTGGTTGATGGATTTGAGATGTTGACTTTGAGGTTATCAATCTAACACATGATTTATATAACCACATTCTAAACCAAGACTCACTTCCATGGATCTGAATATGACACCTAATCAGTGGACTGTGTTGCTGTCAGTTGAGGTTCCTTCAAACACTACTTCACGACACTCCTGGAATATACATGTCTTGAGCTGGTGACTGTTGGACTCTGTCATCTGGCTGACTGTTGGTAACCTGCCTTGCTGTTTGCTGCTTGTGGCCAGATAGCCTGAATTGCTCTACAGAGGACTGCTCGACAGCCCTCAAGACTTGAAGGTCTCCCAGTCTACTAGCTGTCTCATGCAAGTGAGTTACATCGAGCCATTTGTACTGCTTTATAGATTAGGTAACTTTATTTCCTATCTTACATATCATTTTATCTATATGAATATAAAGGGAATTACTAGTGTCATGGCTTTTTTTTTCTCTAGAGAACACTGTCTAACACAGAGAGCTTAATTCCACTTTCTAGAGGCAGGGCCAGGAAGCTATTTCTGTGCACTACCAGACAGGCATATGTAGGCTTCACAAACTATGCACCATTTCTGTTGCCAAGCTTTTAAATAAATATAAAACCTTAAAATACGCAAAATTCATTCTCCACTCACAAACAAGACAAAAAGGTGCCACTAGCTATAATTTTGAATCCTTGCTCTAGAGGGTGAAACATGAGCATTTAAAAAAATCATTTTATTATTGGCTCTTACAGCTCGTATCACAATCCATATGTGTCAAGCACATTTTTCCATACCATATATACTTGAATATAAGCTGACCCAAATATCAGCTGAGGCACCTCATTTTACCACAAAAACTGCATCAAAATTTGCTGAAACACTCTCCTTATTCAAAACTGTATACAGTATGTTGCCATCACCATTTTCAAGATGTTTTCTTTCTGCTTGAGCCCTTGGAATCAGCTCATTCCACTTCTCTTCCTCATGAACCATTGATAATTCATAAATTTGTTTTTCATGCCTTACATTGACCACTGTCTCCCTTCACCAACTTTTCTGTTGCTTGTTCCCCTGGAGGGGGTATTATGTCAATCACTGTGATTGGTCCCTACCCCTCCTCTCATTACTCTCTTCATTAATACTGAGGACTTTATCTGTTCTGTATTCTCTGTGTTGCAAGCTCTTGTCTGTACCAGTGTACATGCTCTGGTTTAGCCAGATTTGTAAGGTAGAATTGGGGTCATGATAATGGGAGGGAGGAAGCATTAAAAAAGTAGAGCAAAGCTGTGTCTTTCACTAGTACTGTAGCATACTGCACACTGACTGGTCATTCTTCCTTGTGACTGTTGGAGAAAGGGATGCCAAATAGTCTACAGATGGGCTTTCGGACTCTGCTTTGCACTCTCCCTCATTCACATCAATATAATTTCTTTCTGGGTGTTAGATGCCTGATACCTGACCCTTTCAACACCTCATGAATACAGAGGCTGATTTGCTTCCTCCATGTGGGCTTTACTATTTCTCTGGTCACTTGTTTATCTTCAAACCTTTAAGAGCCCAGAAGCTATATCTTTTGATAGCTGAGTTCTTTCAGCCTTGTTCACCATATTTGCTTATGCACCCATTTTCTCTTCAGTGATCACGTCAGGGAAGGTGAGCATCTCAAAATGCAGGATTATTAGAACAATGTGTTCTTGCATTGAGGGAGTACTTGAGTGTCAGACCAATGTCCACCTGTGAACTTAATAATTAACATATAAATATGGAAACATGAGCACTCATAGTGAGTCTCTAAACCTCTACCTTACAGAGACCTGTATCTCTCCTGGTAGCGTCAGCATAAGTAGATACTGTTATCTGCAATCAAGCTCCATCAGAGGTCCCACAAGAGGATTATTCTACTCATTCTACAGAGAAGAAATGCCACAAGAGACTGAATAACAACCTGACTGTGGCAGTCATGTGATTATGTTAATTTCATGGTTGAGATGTAGGGGTGGAATCTAGCCTGTTAATCTGGAGATACCCATTGAGGCCATCCTTGTGGGCATGACTTTCTCCTGAGACTTCTGGGAAATCTCATGATATTTCCCTCGTAGAGATGAGAAGCCATCTCCCCAGTTGTTGGGAGTCAGTCTCTGAGAAAACAAACTACGGGCCAGACAAGATGGCAGCTTCCGAGGAGCTGAAGGAGCCGGAGGCCACACAGCCTTACCCTAATGGAAACAGACCTCTGAAGCTGGAGAAGCCACATGGAGACCCATACCAGTGCTGAGTTGCTTCTACCACCACTGGATGCTGTTGATGGATTCTGAGCCCTGGAAGCAAGGAGTCATGGGGAGACCCCTGCCAGGGCCAGGATTCTGCACACACTGACCTGTGACTTTGTGAGTTGGAAGGAGACATTATAGACTGGTATCGGACATCTGGGCTAATATCGGACTTATGTCTTTGAACTGGACAGGGTTGGGATGCTTTCTCAATGTCCCATTCCTCTTGTATATAAACCTTCCCTTATAGCCATATGTGTGTCTATGAATTTGTTTCTCTAGTCTACCCAGACTAACACACTGACCAACTCCAAAGTTCACTTTTACATGCTCTCTTCATTATCAATAAAATGTTCCTTAGCTTGCTTGATAAACTCTACCTCATACATACTTTTAAACTGAAGAGTTACATTAAAAAATATATGGTGTCTGTGATAGTGGAAGACAACTATACCATGATTGTTAAACTGTTGGTAGGCAAAAAAGCATGGTCTTGCTACATCAATGCCTTATATGCTGTATTAATATATGTATTATTCTGGAAAAACTATGGCAGGCATTCCCAGTGATTATTACTGTAAATTTCCTCTGACAATTCACTCTTATTGTTTGTGTAAATAATGTCTACCATGAAAGGATTTATGCTGAAGTGAATAATTCAAGTACTGTTATATAGAGTTAGCCTACATTGGCACCAAATCCCTTTCTCAACAGGGATTTAAAAAATTAGTACCAAGTGCTAATCAAAGCCAATATTTATGGAGCATAATTATGCCCCTGGGGGATTATCAATGACTAATCCATAAATTTAAAAGTAGGTTTTGAAAGTAAGCAAATGGCATATTAAACAACAACATCAACAACATAGAACCAGGAATGCGTTTGGAAATTGCACAAAATCCTAGCTCCAACTTAGGAACAATTAGCTCTTAGATCATGGCCAAGTTTAATACTTGCCCTCAGGAAGGGAACCCAGAAGAGGTGCTACAGTAAAATGTGGTGAAAAATTAGATGATGCTGGGCTATCAGATAAATTAGAATCTGGGGTCTTAAAGGCTTATTCCCAAACAAGCAGTCATTTAAGTGGGATGTTAACTAAGTCCATATGGAAGAAGCACAACATCATCAATAACTATAGAATTGTAAATCATATAACCTGAAGTTGAAGAAGGAAACAGTTTCAGAAGCTAAATTGTGAAAATCTGGTTTACAGAAGACTATGGATGACAGTGAGAGCCAAAGATAGATTTGTGGGAACTACATAGGAACTAAGCTTGCAGTGATGTGTCTTTATTCGTAATTGAGGGGTGGATGGAAACTAGTCAATAAACAGAGGGCATTGAAGAGATGAGTGCAGATCAAAGCAATAAACTTCACTTGAAAGGTTAAACTCATGTCAGTTGACCTGTCCCCCTCCCCCATCCCCTGCCACCTCTCAGGCATGCTAGACCTGATCTGCTGTTCGATATTTTCTGTATTTTTGTTTTGTTTGGCTTGTTAGTTCCTATTAGGGTTGATTTTGGATGTTTTATGTCATGGGATTGGGGGGGGGGTCACCCTCTTGAATTTCTGTTACGTTTTTCTGGGTTTTTTTTTTTTTCTGTATATGAAACCCAGGATTGATGAACCTATAGGCACAACAAATAGAATAAGTATTTGGGGGTGGGAGGTACGGTGAGAGAGACAGTTATGGTGGTGATAGGAAAATTACGTAAAGAAGTCCAGAAGGGAAAAGAATGTTTGAAAATGGGCTATGTTAGCAAATGTACAATAGTGTTTGTTGTGATAGATCTATGGAATGATATGATATATGTATTAACACCCAATTTTTAAAACCAAATTGTAAAATAATTTTAAGTGCTAATATTGAGCTCAGTGAAAAGAGTAAATCTTGTGACCAGAAAGTAAGGTACCCCTTGGGGATGTCCCAGCTCTTACAGATTTTACAGTAAATGTAACTTTACAGCAAATGCACACATTTAAGTTTTTTATGAAAAGGCTCAACTTTATTATTCTTTCTTATTTAACTTATAAAATGATGCATAAAGTTGACAATAATTGGTTTGCATTCATTAAAATATATGGCAACACAGATAACATTTGAGCCAATCAACATCACCTTTGCAGAGGTACAAGTATGTTATGTGCTCACTATTTTTCTAAGCCAAGATTTTTTACTAGTGTTAGAAATAATAAAGAGGTACTAAAATACATATCCAATTCAAAGGTTGGAGTCTGCATTGGAAATAGTCTAACATGCAAGGAGAAATACTTTGCTTAGACTTTTATTTTAATTGCGTAATCGTTCACTCTATAAGTCTTTCTGTGTCTGTAAGGTTTTTGAGGCAGCAGCGTACTAACACTCTGCGACTTTTGGATTACTTATTATTCCTTTTTAAATGCTCTCAAAAATCCCCTTTAAAAAGGAGATTTCTGTCTTACTAACCCCTCCTGAAAATGCAATGAAGAAACAAGTTGAATATTTACCATTATCACATTTAGAACCCTGAAATAGACTTATTGTCATACAACATCTCGTCAACCCTTTACTGCATAGTTTGTCCACACTGGATGTTTCCTTGCGACTCAGAATAGGTTTGAGTTCATCTATGTAGCACTTCCCAGTGCTTGCAGCTGTTTTCCATATGGCAAGACTAATAAATATGAGGGGATTGTGATAGGTAAGCTTGCTGTGCCAACATGGCCAAAGACGATAGGTAGGTCTATTGTGACGTGAGGTCAATTGAAGGGCAGAGATAGAAGTGGCTTGGCGAGCCCCGCCCTTGCTCCCTTGTTCTTGCTGCCTCTTGAGCCTGGATAGCCAAGCTCCACTACCCGTGGGACACCTAATCATGGACTGTGTTGCTGTAAGTTGAGGTTCCTTCAAACCCTGCGTCCCCATGCTCCTGGGATATACACCTCTTGAGCTGAGGACTGTTGGCCTCTGTCATCTGGCTGACTGTTGGTGACCTGCTCTGCTGTGTGCTGCCTGTAGCCGGATAGCCTGAATTGCTCTACAGAGGACTACTCAGCGGCCCTCAAGACTCGAAGGACTGCCAGTCTTCGAGTTGTCTCACGCAAGTGAGTTGCACCAAGCCATTTGTATTGCTAATAGAGTAGTTAACTATTTATTTCTTAACTCTTTATATCCTTCTATCCATATAAATATATAAAGAGAATTACTGGTGTCCTGTGTTTTTTTTTCTCTAGAGAACCTTGTCTAACACAGGGGTCCCCCCCAAAAACAGATATTTTTTCAAAGCTATGTATTTAATTTTTTTACAAAACAACCTTATCACCTTCAAAGTACTCTCCATTACGCTTAACGCACTTGTCAAATCTGTGATTACATACTTGAAAACGCTTTCAAACTCATGTGTTCTTTTCTTCACCTCTTCTGTGTCATCAAGTCATTGCCTTTTCATGTCTGCCGTGATTCTGGGAACAAAAAGAAGCTACACGGAGCAAGTCGAGTGAGTAAGAGGCATGGGGCAAGAGTTGCATGCTGCTATTTGCCCAAAACTGGTGCACGGAGATGGCTATGTGAGCAGGTGCCTTGTCATGGTGGCAAAACCAGTGCCCCATCTGTCACAAATCAGGTCTTTTTTGTCACACGCTGCTACAGAATATTTTAAGACCTTCTAAATAGAAAGCTTGATTAAAGTCTGATCTGGTGGAATGAACTCCAAAAGCGCTATCCCCATCCCATTAAAAAAAAAAAAAAGAGCATTGTCTTGATCTTTGATTTCACTTGACAGGCTTTTGGGAGGTAGGGGTGGTGAGGACATCTTCCCCTGGGTTCATTGATGCTTTTAATCTGGGTCATAAGAATAGCACTATGTCTCATCACCAGCAATGACCTTTGGGGAAAAAAGTCTGGATCATTTTGGAGCTGTTCTTTCAAACCCCAACATGACTCCAGTTGACACTTTCCTGGTCAGTCAGAATGTGAGGCACAAATTTCCCAGTGAAAACCACCCCCCCCTTACTCCTAAATATTCTGTTATGATGCCCTGAACTGAGCTACAAGATAGTCCAGATAATTCCCCATCCCTCAGTGGTTGGTCATCAGTCTTTTCACACAAGTCCACAAATTTTGTCAACATTTTCATCTGTTTGGGAATTTGACAAATGTCCTCAAAGAGGTTTCTCATCAATTAGCATTTCACCTTCTATGAAATAAGAAAACCACTAGTACACTCAAATGTTCCCCATAGCACTGCCTTGTAAGCTGTGTTCAACATCACAGCACTTTCTGTGATATTTTCACAGTCACGTGCTGTGCTCTTAAACTGGCTATCACAAAAAACAATGAGATTAAAGCAAAACTGCTTTTATAAAAAAAATTCACTGTGACCAGAAAGAATCTTCCCTGGTGATGCAACTGGGTCCACTAACCCGGAGTAAGTGGCTTGATGCTTATGGGGGTTGGGGGGGTGCGCGCGGAGAGGATGTGTAACATGAAGACTCTACCGCATGGACCTTTCTTACCCCCTGCTTTCCTTTGGGTCGCCCCTCGTATGTGTAAACAATATATCTCTTAATTGAACCCTCTACAACTCACTGCTAGTGTTTACTCACACAGAACATGCTTGTGGGTTTCAGAGACTCTGTTTACTGGAGAAACAAACTTTCTCCGTCTTCTGCAGAGTGGTTAATGGTTTCAAACTGCCAAGCAGGGAGCTCCCAACCTACAGAGTAGCCACTGTGCCACCAGGACTCCCTAGATGTTATAGCTCACTCATTTGATTTTGATTGTCAGTCTGTACAGTAAATGGCATGACATTGCTTATCTGCTGTCATTTCCTTCAAAACAACTAGGCATGCTCTCATGTTGGTTTTAAAGGTTTTGAACACACCTACTCTTTCCAGGCTTGTTGCAACAGCTTTGATGGGAGGTCCAGGAGTCTGAAGAATGCCACAATTATGTTCAGGGTGTTTTTTAAAAGATACATCTAAAGTAGGAGTGCAAACAACATAATCTTTTATTGACACTCTCAAGGCTACTGCCATCCCACCCCCAACCCACCACCCTTGAATTAGAAAAAGAGAAAGAGAAGGGAAAGGGCATATAAGAAGGAATAAAGAAGCAGCCATTCTTTAAAGGCATAGAAAAAATAATGAAAATCCTTCACCTTTAAGTATGGAGCTAGATCAACCTTGTGCTTAAAATCTTCTAATTTTATTATTTGAGAGTTGACTTTATTTTTTAAAACTAAGACAGCTTTAAAATAGATCCAAAGGGTGATCAAATGATAAGATATTACATTTTAACCTATGTCTGCCAAAATATCCTTTACTGTGCTCTCTGATTCACATCCCGTACCTGTGAGTAGAAGCCATTTGCTGGAGGCTTAATCCATGTGTGGGTTCTGAAAATGGATTCGGGGCTTCCACTCTCTTCCATAGCCTTATTCCAGGTGTTCACACTGTAATTTCTGTTACCATTCCACCGTTTAAATCTGGATAATACTATTTACAATCCTTTGTGATTGAATTTCCAAAATAATGCATGAGAAATATATTTGGAATAAGCCCCTGTGAATCCACTCTGACCATTTACAGGGTATGAATAGCCTTGCTATCATGCAGAATGCTTTGAAAAATGTATTGTTGCAAGTGGAATTAGGTTAAATTTCATGCTCTATCATTCTATCTGTTTTATGATTTATTTAAGTTAGTTCTACTTTTTAGTATTTTTCTGCTTTCTTTTAGATTGAAGGTTTATCTGATTGACTTTGGTATTGCTTTTAGTTTTTGGTTTTTTTTAAATGTTTTCTTGTATATCACCTCAAGCCCAGATAAATCTATAGAGAAAATACCTGGATTAATTGTTTCTTGGGGATACGGCAAGGGAGGTTGGGAGAAGATGAGGAACTAATAATGATAAGTACAAGAATGAAAAAAGTCTTAACCTGATGGTGCTGATGACTTTGCAACTCGTCTTGATGTGATTGAGCTGTTGACTTGTAAGATGTGTGAATTATACACCAATGGAATGATTGGGGAGGGAAAAAAGATCGACTTCATCTTATCATAGTCTATTTCATTAGAAATATAATAAATATCAGTAATAACTGGATATAATTGGTATAATTCAATAAATGAGTGGTGGGAGGTAGAATAAATAACCAAACTTCTGGACTTCTCAAAGTAAACTAGTACCAGGTGCCCTTAAGACACCCCTTACTCGTGATGACTGAATGAATGCTGGAGTAGGATTTGTCCCAGGGGGTATTAATGTACTTTTTGAGAAAGAGAGGATCGGGTCTTTCTTCTGGGGCACATCCGTGTGGATTTGCACCTCCAAACTTTTGGTCAGTAGTTGAGCCTGTTGCCAACTGCACAAACCAGGGAGTCCAAGTATGTTTATAGATATTTTTATTAAATATTGAATGTGAAGTGAGAATTCCTTCTTCTAGCAGTCTTTTGATTATTATCATCTATTTTTCTATTGTATATGAAAGTTGGGGAGAAATCTAGTAGGCCATTTGGCTATGAACTTTTAATTTTTTCCTGCATACTTATTAGACATATATTTATGAAAATATCTGCAGACTCTTTTTTTATCTGCAGACTCTTAAACCTGTTCACTTTTTCTTTTTTTTTAAATTAATTGGTGAAAACACTCATAAATATTTGTAATGTTCATTGACAAGCTCCATGTAAATGGTCTACCTCTCTCACATGAATATGAAAAATGTACTATTTCCTCCTCTTCTGCATAACTGTTAACACCATATTCATATGAATATTGAAAAGAGTCCAGGGGTTGAGCCCCGGTGGCATAGTGGTTGAGTGCGGGACGGCGGCCCACGGGTTTGGCAGTTCAAATCCAGCAGCAGTTCTCCAGGAGCAAGGCTGGGTAGCTCCCACGACAACTGGAGGACAGTGATGACCAAAAAAAAATGAAAAGAGTCGAGAGGGGAGGAAAGAGTTTTCAGTGCATTATGAATATTTTGTGTTTATTTTGTTAAGATGCTTTATGGAACTCCTTAGCCAACCTTAGATTGCATTCCAATTGCTCTGTATAGGAGACAGGAGGAACTATCTGCAAGCTATAGAAACAGTGTTTTCAAAATCTCCAAGGAGTTAAACACCTAAATATATTTAAAAATTAAATATTTCAAACTTGAAATTAATTTATTATATCTCTTTATTAAGAATAAGAGAATATGTGGGTTCAATTCCTGAATCATCCTCTTCCTATAGAAAAAAAGTATTTAACCACAACAACATGTCTTAACCACTCTATACTTATTGAAGGCTACACGTAAATATTTTCATATATATATATATATCACCTCATGTATCACAATGCTAAAAAAGGTGGGGGAGTACTGAATAAGTTTTTGCTAATAGTACTTTTTCATGTGATTGTAATTCATGAAAAGTGTAATATAAGACTAGGCGATGTCATCTGAATGTGTAAGTAAAAAAGGTTCCCTATTTAAAATAGATATATTATTTGTGCAATGTTATCCTAAACCCACTGCCATTGAATTGTTTCTCACAGTGACCCAACGACATTGCAGATCTTTATAAGAAGAGGCAGCCTCATCCTTCTCTTGTAGAGTGTTTGGTGCTCTCAAACTGTTAGCCTTTTGGTTAGCAGCCAGATACGTAAGACACCACACTACCAGCATGCCTGTGTTTGTCTGAGCCACAATGAAATAACATTGATGCTATTTCACTTAGAGGTGGGAATTCACTTAGAAGTGGAGATCCTGGAATGATGCAAAGGGTCAAAGAGCTTTGCTATTTGTCCACCAAGAGGTAACACAGAAGACAGGCTTCATAATCTACTTGCAAAGAATTAACCATGAAACACCAACTGAGTACAGCTCTACTCTCATGTATATGACGTCTGATTAGTTGGAATTGTCTCAATGGGAACCGTTTTGTGGGTTTTTTGTTTGAATCGTTTCACTGGGGGCTCTTACAGGTTTTCTCACAATCCATCCGTCCATCCATTGTGTCAAACACATTTGTACATTTGTTGCTATCATCATATTCAAAACATTTTCTTTCTATTTAAGCCCTTGGTGTGAACTCCTCATCCCCACCCCTTTTTATACAGGAAACAGCTTTATTCCATAGTTAAAGAGCAGACTTAAAAAGAAACTATTATGTTGGAGTAATCAGTTTTGATAATAAATAAGTAAACAAGCTTTTATATGTTGTGGACATGTTGTTAAATCAATGGCAGCTGAGAAACAAGACAAAGCCTACAGACCAGCCATGGTGGGGAAGAGGATTTATTACACGTAGGTTGGCAGATACTACAAACCTTTGTATGTTTGTTTGTTTGCTTCCTTTACTGGGCAATGTATTTTTCTGCACATCACTGGTGCAGATATGCATTTAGATATCATTTTTAGCACTTAATTATTCTATATGCCCTGTGATGCTGTCAAGTAAGTATTTAACTGCTAAGTACAAAGTTGGTGTTTCAATCCCACCAGCTCATTAGCAGGAGAAAGCAAAGGCTGTCTAGTACATCAAGGTTTACAGTCACAGAACCATTCTGGCTCTATTTGAGAGTCAAGTTGACAACTATGAGTTTGGGTAATCCTCAGAATTAGATGAGTAGACAATATCCCGGAAAACCAACAGAAGATTTCAGTTTCTACATTTTATTTACAATGTATCCACCATCAATGTTCATGTGAATAGAAGTCAAGAAATCAAATGGCTTGGGAAATTTGCTGCATACGACCTCTTTAAAATGTGGAAAAATGGGAGAGCAGTCAAGATGGCGCCGAGGTAAGCAGCC
>PVJH01038344.1:0-17222 GCA_004026705.1 Nesogale talazaci | reverse complement strand
AATTTTAAAAAATGAGAAATTTGAGTTTTTCTAGCTCATGTTCTACACTGAAATGTGTGTAAATTTAGAAGGTTAGGTGAATATAATAACTTTAAAATTTAAAATCCACTATTATGTTTTCTGATGAATTATAAATGAAAATTCCCATGAAGAGATAGAGAAAACAAATGCTGATGTACCATGAATGAATTCAGGTGGAAAAATCTGGAGGGTCATGGTTACAAAACAAGAAAAACTGAAACAATGACAAAAATACACAGAAATATTTGCAAATTGTAACGATAATGATAGTTCAGCAATGTGCGAAGAAAATGACAGAGCTTTGTTTCAGGTCAGGAAAAAATAATGCCAGTAATTGTCATGGCAAAGTCCTTCATTGAAGTACCTTCAAGTGTCCTGAACAAAACGGAAAATAGTTCATCAACTATTTTTATACATTGAAAAATGTGGTCAAAGAGCCCATGTGAAACTGACTAAAATGTAGAGTCAGTTCCTTTTGTTTTAGACAGTGTGAACAGAATCCTTTCACATCCAAACTTCTATGCTACCTTCTAAGCATTGCTAAGTATAGTTTTCCTTTTCTCTCTCTTACATTTTATTTCTGGCCTGCTATCTACAGTTTCCACCCTTTGGTGATGCAGTTAACTATATTTTTCATTCAATAACATTTCAGTTAAAGCCTATTATTAAAATCAGCAGCTCATGCAATTCAGGAGTGGGTTTAGCTTTAGAACCACCCTTTTCCTGGCCAATAACAAAGTTTCATGATAATTGCGTTTGGAAACAGGGAAAAAGGGTGATGACATATTCTATAGCTCAACTGAGCCTTTAGTTATACTTTCCCCAAGAAAGCTCCTAAAATTCATGCTCGCTGTACTGATTTTATTTTAAAATAGAAACATAAACAGGATCCAGTGATTATTCTTATCTTAATGTACCACAAAAGTTGCAACAACCTGAAAAAATCCTCTGCCTCATGTTCTGCTTGATATTGAACTGTGAGAAAGCATGTGGTTGCACTCGACTATTTTAAGACATTCTATTTAACACGATGTAGAGACAAAAATGCATAAAAAGGAAAAAAGAGAAAAAAGATTGTGTTCAAATTTGGAGACAAATTTTGAGGAGGAATGGGAAATGCAACCATAAGTAGGCCCTGGATAAAGCATAATACATAAAAGTCCTTGTGGAATTTTGGAATGAGTTCGCATGTTGTAGCTGATAAGAATCTGGGTAGATGAATATAGCCTCTCGTAGTAGTGTGGTCATGAAATCTCCGTAAACTTCAACACTCTTAAATGTAAACTGGAGATAACAACCAATGTTCACGTCATAGAGTTGTTGTAAAGAATAAAATAATGTAAAGAGATAATGAACAGAATACATATTAAATATATGCTAGAGGAAAGGAAATAAAAAAAAAACTAGTCCTGAATTGCAATGTTGAAAGATTCTATAACAGCACAGAGGAACTCTGGTGGACCTGTGGGTTAGGTGTTGGGCTGCTAACTGTAAAAGATAAAGTTGAAGTATCTTTTTCCAGCTAAAGTCCCCCAACCCTCTGTAGGATCATAATGGGCTTGAATGGATTCAAATTGTAGATTTGTTTTAGTTTGTGGCATTGAAACAATGAGCTTACTGTACATAATTCTATTTTCCATTAATCTCAGAACATGGGGAAATATGTTTCACTTGCTTTCATATAATTGAACAAACCATCAAGTAGTAAAAAGGAAAACAATGGAGTAAGTAGATAAGTCTCTAGTTTCCCTAGTCCTTCTGAACCTTCTCCTTGTTAAATGACACCCTTTCCCCCCAAGAGTGATGATGGGAAGTGTCCCTGTGCTACCATGGAAAGGAGATTAAAGTACTTACTCACAAAGACCAAGCTGATTCTCAGGCAATCTGTGTTTTAGAGGAGGGCTTCGAAAAGCTTGTTAAAAATGGAATTAAAAGAAAATGGATTTTTCCATGAAATTTTTGCCAGCCCTTTCTTATATAAAGCAAATATACTTGCTTTTTCTTTCCACCACCAACATCTATTTTCTTCCCAGTATTTTCTGTTTCCTAAAGATATTTTTATGTTTTGGAAAAAATATCTAAAGTTGCCAATGCGGGGAAAAAATCCGTCTCAAGCAAGTTGTTATTTTTATGAACTCTTTCCCCATAGAATTTTCTCATCATTCTCATCACGGTAGAAAGAAAAAACCCAACAAATTCTTTGTAGTAGTAATATGAAGAACATAATAGATTCCATTGTTGACAATCAATGTGTACACCTCGCTTTAGCTATTCTGCTGACATTATTGTGGTTTATGATCAAATGAGCTTTAAAGATTATTAGTAAACAATGAATTTTCCTGTCTTAATTCATGGCTAAAAATTCATTCTTAATCCACTTTTGGCTTAAAAAACAGTTTAATTTTTAAAAATAAGATTCTGAATATTTTTGAAAATTCAGTTTAGCCAGAAGGAAGCTGGCTTCAGGACTAATGAGATGCTTGCACATGTCTGAAATGGCTTTCAGAGTATGAGGTCCATCAGAGTCTAATGGTTAAATTATTAAGTAGCTTATTATTAAATAAATTCCCCAATCCTCACAAAAAGAGAGATGTTTGGCCCTCATCTTTGTGGAGCATTTAATAATAAAAAATTACATAAAGTATTCCCTTCATATTTTTATTTCTTCAGATACATATTTCTTATAGAGATCCATATTGCAAAATATTGTGATGCATAATCATTCTAAAGCAATGAATATAGAAGGTTTAATGTCTACTTACAAAATCAATCCCATGTACTCAAGAATATAATTAAATAGCTTCTTCCTTCTTTCTGAGTTTTAATTAAGAATTGCAACTTAACTTCCCCTTTATTGATGTTTTAAAAGTGAAGGTTCAAAATTAAAACCATAGCTTCACCCTGGGATCGATGATGTTCTCACTGCTTGGAAACAGGCATTCTGGTACCTGTTGATGTGAACTAATTTTCATCACCAAAATGTAACCTAACCTGAGCACGACTTACTGATAGCACACTACCTTTGCTTTCAAGCTCTCTTCAACAGTCTTTAAAAGCCAAAGAATATACCCCGGAATACTGGAATACTGAACCACAATAACACGCTGCTACTAGCACTGTGAACATGCAGGCATTAGTGATTTCACTGGAATGGCACCCCAAAGAATAGGATACAATAAGAATAACAGTTACCTGTTCAAATATTTTACTTTTACAAAATATTAAACATCCATCCTTAATTAAAGAAAAGAAAAACTCTGTTACATTTTCATAAAGAATTCTTTTCTCCTCTCCCACACCCACATGCATAGTACAGACACTCAATAGACTGCCCTTCCCTTGAATAATACCGGAAAATATAAAAGTTATAGAAAACATGCCATCACTGAGTCAATTTTGACACGTAGTGACCCTGTGGGATAGAATAGAACTGCCTCTTTGGGTTTTCAAGATTGAAATCTTTGTAGGAGTTGGCAGCATCATCCCTCTTGCACAAAGGGACTAGTGAGCAGCCCAACTGCCACCCATTGTATTACCAGGGCTCCTTCCAGGGCGTTGCAACCAGGTTTTAAGAAGTTAGCGGGAGGAAAAAGAAAAAGAGAATGATGTTTTCCCACAATATTTTTGAACCCTCTTCATATCATATGACAAAAGTGAAGAGCTGTTGCTGAGGAGATCCGGTACCCAAATCAGCTGGTTTGAATTAGTAAACAGGGAGCAGATCCTGTGCGGGTCTGACTAAGAGGAAAGCCCTGACAGAGGGATTGAGACCTCCCTGAGTGAGTGAGTGAGTGTGTGAGTGTGTGTGTGTGTGTGTGTGTGTGTGTGTGAGAGAGAGAGAGAGAGAGAGAGAGAGAGAGAGAGAGAGAGAATTTTGTTGAGAACTTGAAAGAGCTCAGATGAAGTTCCTAACATCTAGATGAGAATGTCACTTGGTCAACACCTTAGGAGACTTTGAGACTTGCAAAGCAGTGCCTGATTCCCTGACCCACAGAGCCTTTAAGGTAATACATGTATATGTTTTATGCCATTAGCGTTCTGATGATATTTTAATGCAGACATTGAAAACTAGCACACTATCTCTTTCCAAACTAAAATTTTACATATATTTACTCACAGAAATGCAGCTTCCAATATTAATTCTGCAGAACAGGCAATTATTTAGTGCCTATATACTAGAGAAGCGATTCTCAACCTGTGGGTCATGACCTCTTTGGGGGACAAATGACCCTTTCACAGGGGTTGTCCGATTCATAACAGTAGCAAAATTACAGTTATGAAGTAGCAACTCAAATAATTTTATGGTTGGGAGGTTCATCACAAAATGAGGAGGTGTTTTCAAGGGTCACAGCACTAGGAAGATTGAGAACCAGTGCTCTAAATGTAGACGAGAGACAAGAATGTCTATCTCTGCTCTGTAGAATTTAGATGAAATTAGACGGCTAAAACAAATAGCTATAACATAAAAATGGCGATGTTTTCATTGGATTTTTTTCCTTTGGTTGCTTCATTTGGGATGCCCTTTTTTGAGCATGTTATTTTTTCTACAGGTCTATCTGGATGGGGTTGACTGGATAGGTGGTCTGGGGGTGGGGACAATGGAACTGATGGTACTAGGGTAGATGTGGGGGGGTGGTGTTGGCCAATTTGGGAGTTGGGGGGGTAGCGGGTAGTTCAGGGGGTGTGGGAGGTCCAATAGGAATTAAAACTAATGTAACCCAGAGAAAATATTGAAACCCAAGTGGAGGTTGAGCATGATGGTGGGATGGGAGGAGGTATAAGGAAATAGAGAAAAGAACTGGGGAGTAAAGGGCATTTATAGAGGTTAAATACATGCATTTACATAGTTGCATATATTCATATATGATGATGGGGAAATAGGTCAATATGCATATACTTATAGAATTAGAATTAGGAAAGCAGACGGCCATTGGATCTCCACTCAGGTACTTCCTCAGTGCAAAAATATTTTGTTCTATTAAAATGGCATTCCATGATGTGCACCTCCCTGACACGATCACTGAAAACAAATGTGTGCACAAGCAAATGTGGTGAAGAAAGCTAGTGGTGTCTGGCTATCAAAAGATGTGGTGTCTGGAGTCTTAAAGACTTGAAAGTAAATAAGCAGCCCTCCAGCTCAGAAGCAACAAATCCCACATGGAAGAAACACACCAGCTTGTGGGACCAAGAGATCAATTATCAGGTTTCAAGAACTAATAATTATTATATGCTCACTTTCTGGATATGATCCCTGATGACAAATGTGTGCATAAGCAAATGTGGTGAAGAAAGCTGATGGTGTCTGGCTATCAAAAGTTGTGGCATCTGGGGTCTTAAAGGCTTGAAGGTAAACAAGTGGCATCTAGCTAAGAAGCAAGCCCACATGGAAGAAGCACACCAGCCTGTGTGACCATCAGGTGTTAAAGGGATCCGGTATCAAGCATCAAAGACCTAAAAATTATATCACTATAAATGAGGGGGTGTTCAGATTGGGGACCCAAAGCCCATCAATAAGTGAAGTGACATCCTCTTGCAGAGGGTTGCAGTGAGGAGATAAGCCAGTCTAGATACAGTATAGTAGCAATGTAAAGTGCATCTTTCTCTGGTTCTCAAATGCTTCCTCCCACTGACTATCATGATCCCAATTCTACCAGACAAATTCAGCTAGACCAGGGGATGTACACTGGAGTCATTAGGATTGATGATCCCTTGGGATTAGTGTAGAGAGTGGTGACACTTGGAGGATAGAGAGATAGTGGAGCAGAAAGGGGGAACTAATTTCAGGGATCTACATGTGACCTCTCTGCTGTGCGGACAGCAGGGGTGGGGTGGGGTGGGGGGATAAGGTGACACATTGGACAGTGTACAATATGAAGAGATAGTAACAATTTGTAAATTACTAGGGGTTTATGGGGGAGAGGAGGGGAAAATGGGGAGCTGGAATTAAAAAAAAAAAAAAAAAGAACTAGAGGAAAGGGGGAAAGAGGAGCTTATGCCGGGGGCTCAAGTAGAAAATGTTTGGAAATGAATGTGGCATCATGTATACAATGTGCTTAATACGAATGATGTATTGAATGTTATAAGGGCTGCAAGAGTCCCCAATAAAATCTATATTTAAAAAAGGAGGGGGATGGAAGAGCTTATACCAGGGACTCAAGCAGAAAATATTTGGAAATGAATGTGGCAACCTCTGTACAAATGTGCCTGATGCAAATGATGTATTGAATGTTATAAGAACTGTAAGAGCCTGAATAAAATTATTGGAAAAAAGAAAAGAATGGATTTGGAAAGTTTTATAAACCTGCCAGGAAGAGTCCAAGGATGGAGAGTTATGGATTAGTGAAGTCGAAAAAGTAGCATGGATGTGTCGGTATGTGGTTTGGGCAACACTTGGAAGTCAAAATGAACCAGTCATCTGAGTGAACCAAGAAGTGCTTCTGCCATTCCACCAATCAATGGACTGTCATGACTTTCTTTCCTCGGTTCCCAAATAACTTGGTTGTAAAGTTTACAAGGAGTTAGTGACCATACCTGCCGTGGGAAGAGATGGTGGCATTCAGAAGTATTCATGAGAGAGTTAGCTCTGTTGCTGGGGATGGCAATCTTTCCATTGATCTCATTCAGGTTTTCCCCACAGCATTTACTCAAATTCTCTTGATCTAGTTAAGGACAGTATGTGTCTGCTTGGGAGAGACAGTTCACACCCACCGATTTCGCTTTCTTACTGACCCCACCCTGTGCTTTGCCAGCTGACTGCTCATTTCAACTTTCTAATCAAACAAGGCTTTCCAAAAATCACCCTAAAATGAAAAACCAAGCCCTCTGCTGTCAAGTTGATGACACCCCAAAGGACCCGAGAAGATGGAGGAGCACTGCCTTGGTGGGTTTCTAAAGCTGGCTTGGTCACATTTTCCCCAGGCATAGCCGGTGTGTTTGACTGCCATCTTTTCAGTGAAACAGCTGAGTGCTTTAACCATTGTGCCACCAGGAGACCGTCTCTAAGGTGACTACAGAATTTCTGGCTTTTTCTCAGGAATAATTTTTCAGGCTCTCTTTGCGGCCTTTGTCATGCCTGGATGTTTACTGATCTCCCTAATGATTTCTTCGCATGGTCAAAAGAGAGACAATCAGGTTGGGTCTCACTCGCTCCACAAAGCCCATCACAGCTGAAGGATGCGGAAGTGATGAGCTGATGAGCCCTGCGTTCCAGGCTGTCAGACCGGAGGCTGAGTGCTTTTTTTCCCCCCGCCCTGCTACTCGATGTATCCCGTGATCGGGTCCTCACGGTTGATGGCAAAACTGTAATTTTATTCACAGTTTAGTCTACAGAATGCTTTTTTAAAAAATCCACTTTCAGGATATGCAAAGTCCTCTCTGATTTAAGGCACAATTTAAATATTACACAATTTTCTCAGTCTCTTCCCTATCTTTCCCATATTACTTCTCCTCCCTTGTGCCTAGTTTATAAGTATCTTGCTTTTAAACTTTTTCTTTATGTCTTATATTCACGTGTGCTTAAAGTTTTAGAACTCTACTTATAAAATAGAGAGCATATGTGTCTACCTAGGAAGGTGGTTTGAGGGTTGAAGCAGCTTAATTATCACTCAGTATATAGGTGACTGCAGTATCTCTGTATAGATGGTGTCTTAAGTACTCAGAAGTGCTGTTCATGGTAAGGATGCAGATGACAATGTCTGTCCTCTTGCTCCATGAGACTGAGAGCACACGTGTGGATTGCCTGCTCTTGTCAGCTTTGTTCCACTCAAAAAATTTTTTTTGTGGGCATCATTGCCCCCTGGTGAGAGTAGGAGGCCTAGCCTTGCTCCTGGAGAGCTGCTGCTGGACCTGAACTGCCAACCCTGTGGGCCGCAGTCCCGCACACAACCACTACGCCACCGGAGCTCAGCCCTATTCCACTTAAATTTTAAGCAGTGCATTCAATAAACTTCTTTTTTTTGAAAAACTATAGTTTCTGAAATATTCTCTCTTAGCTTCTGTGACCCTTGGTTCTTCTACTTTTTTGTCTACTTGTTTTTCTCTGTATCAATTTCTCTACTCATCCATCAGTTTTGAATTTTAAGAATTTGTTGTTAGCTGTCCTCTTGTTTTCCTCTGTATCTTCTTGTAGAATCGATCTACTTTCACAGCCCACGCTGATGTGTGCTCTGCTCCCAAACCTCAATTTTCTAATGCTGAACCTGGCTTGCAACTGCCTCCCCACCCCCCACCCCACTCTCTACGGGGCGTGACCCTGGCATGGTTCACTAGCTTTTAGGGAATTATTTTTCATTTTCTCTTTCCTGCACACACTCAGATCTAGTCGCAGTGCCTGTCACCGGCATGTCCACAGAGGCTGTCACATCTGTACTTTCCTTTCCACAGCAATTCAGGCTTCCATTATCTCTCTTGTATCCCTGCAATTGCCTCCTTCCTGCCCTCTCCAGGCCCTTCTATGAGCAATCCATTCTCCTACACTCTGCTGCCAGATTGATGTTCCTAAAGCAAGAGTGTAATTATGTTACTTCCATGTTTAAATATCTTGAATGGTCCTGGCTCCTCTTTAACTATTAAATACAGCCTAAATTCTTTTGCTGGATATTGATGGTCCTCTCTAACCTAATTCCAAATTACATTTGCAGTTCCGAATGTAATGTCCTTCATGGCTCTTCTATGCATCTCTGAAGTTTGGGCATGCCTTGCGTTCTTATGTTATTGTTGTTGCCGTGTACACATTATCTTTCCTATTAGATGATATGAATGATTATTCTATTTTGCACCCCAACACCATGTCTTTCATCAACGCCATATACATTTATTGATGACACACGCTATGTTAGAAGTACAATATGTGGTCTGGAGTGTTGCAGAATGAATCAAATTCTAAGGCTAGTCTTAGGGAACTTAAAATCTAACAAGGAAGATAAGACATGATCACAATGGTAGAAGATTTTAATTAAACAAGTATTAAAATAAGATGGATGTGCGGGAATAGCTTTCCAGAAGGGCTAGTGTTTCAATTGAGCCTTGGCCTTTGATGATCAGAAATCTTGGGGTAAGCAGAGTCGGGTCTAAGA
Organism: Nesogale talazaci; assembly: GCA_004026705.1. Lineage (NCBI taxonomy): Eukaryota > Metazoa > Chordata > Mammalia > Afrosoricida > Tenrecidae > Nesogale > Nesogale talazaci. The sequence continues at coordinate 8,127 of PVJH01038344.1, read as the reverse complement.
GAATTTCGGATGTTGAAATATCATAGACGAAGGAACAAAGAAGACAGTCTCTGTGGAATAGGAAATAATTGAGTTCACACACAATATATGTACTTGAAAGAAAAGCAAAACAAAATCGTAGAGGCCTAATGGTGTTATATTTTAAATGGTTTTGTGTGAAAATGGGGGAGTTGAAAAGCCAACAAAACAAGGAGTACTTTAGAGCAAGAGACTGGCGTGTTCAGGACTGGGCTCCAGTAAGAGTTTTCGGGAATGTTTAAGGAAATGGTTGTCCTTAGGTGAAAAAAGTTGTGGGAAGCCTGGGTAGGAGGTGCCAATAATTGTAATGTAGAAGAGGACCCAAAGTCGAGCAGCAGTGGGGGAGGGGGCAGAGATAGCATCTGAGTGAACTTAGGGGAGTTATTAACTGGTTGGGCAATGAGAACAAAATTTGAGAATAATCAAAGACAGTGCTTAGGTTTTGACCCTTAGGGTAGATGGACGTGTGTGTGTGCGTGCGTGCGCATATGTGTGTGTGTGCGTGTGCGTGTGTGTGTGCGCTTTGTTGTGGGGAAAAAAATAAAAAGAAACTCAGGAGTATGGTTTAGAAGTAGACTTCAACAGCAAACAGAATACACATAGTATTAAAATATACACAATTTGTGAATAATTAATTCCCCAGGCCTCATTCAAGTCCCATCTCTACAACCTATCACCATGGCTGCTCAAGGTTGAGACCTCATCTCTCTTACAATCACTACCTGACTCTAGAGGGAGTTTAAAACAATGAATTTCACGTTCATTTTAATTTGCATTTTCCCAATTGCTAAAGGTGTATAATCTTTGAACGAGCTTATCAGTCAATTGTATCTTATTTGATTGTTCAAATCCTAGTTCTGTTTTTGTCCTTATGATTGTTTCCTTTTTTCATTTTTTATTGTAGCTAACTACATATGACACAAAACTTATCATTTTGTCTATTTTAAGTACACAATTCAGTAACATTAATTGCATCTAATGTATACAACCATTAACACTATTTCCAGAACTTTCTCATTACCACAAATAAAAGTTTGTTCTATTTAATCCTTTCTCAGTTTTGTATTTACATAGTTTACATATACCATATTTTTCAGACCATAAGACACACCTGATCATAAAACACACCTAGTTTTTAGAGCAGGAAAACATGAAAAAATATTCTGAACCAAATAGTACTTTTGGGGTAAAAGAAGTGTGTCTTTTGACACAAAAAATATGGTATATATATATATTTTTTTTTGAAAGTATATCTTGTTACATATACAAGGGGACTTCAGAGAGTTTGTGGAAAATAGAATTAAAAATAAAAATATAAACTTTATTTCTCAAATAAACTTCATCAAAAACAAGACACTTGTAAGCAATGAAACCAGTCATTTAGCCCATCCAGAAAAAGCTGGTAATTTAACTGTGCCAATGCAATCTTTTTTATTTTATCAACTGAAGAAAAATGGGTGTCTTTTAATATTTTTTAAGATTAGAAAACAAAGAGATGAGGTCAAATCAGGACTATAAGACATATGCCTAATGGTTTCCTACAAAACTCAAAAATTGTCCTGACTTGGTGAGAGAAATGAGCAGGTCCAATGCCCTAATGGAGAAAGATTCTGGAGAAAGTTTTCTGATAAAGTTTTGGCTCAGTTTCTCAGAACATTCTTATATTTAGAACATGGACTTTCTAGAAAGTCAACAATCAAAATGTCTTGATCATCTAAAATATATATACTGTGACCTTTCTTCATGTTAGGCCTGCTTTGGCTTTGACTGAACTACTTATATCTCTTGACAGTTACTGCTTTGATTATAGTTTGCCTTCAGATTATACAGAAAAAGCCATGAGTCACATCTACTTACAATTCTTCTCATATATGCTGCAGGATAATGATTCCACTTTAAAAAAATTTTCTTTTGGACACTCTGCCGCTGAAATGGTTTTGACACCCATTGCTCATAAAGTTTGTTCCACTTTAATTTTTCAGTCAGGGTTGTTTAGTTGCACCAAATTGAGAAGTGGTAGGTTTGAGCTATTCCTGCTGTTTACCATTGGTCATCTTCAATTAGGGCACAAACAACAGTTATTCCTAGTAAATGAATGTGGATGATTGGTCACTGTGGATTTTGTCTTCAATATTGTCTTCTCTCCCCTTACAATAAGCTAACCATTTGTAAATTTTTCAAACAGCATCGGTTATTTCACTGTTATCCCACCCAAACTCCATCATAGATTTGATAATTGCTCTTTCTTCATTTTAGCTGAACTCATGCTGTCCTTTCAACTCTTTTCAAATTGATACCTTATTGTTCTTAGTGCTTCTAACTAGATCCTGCTCAGCTATTTCTTTGCCCGAAAAGGTAACATGTGCCATGGACTCCTTTGTGCTAAGGGTAGTAATCAAGCTGCCTAATACGAGGCAGGTTTTGTGCTGAAGACACAAAGAGGAGAAGACACCAACCCTCGATCTCACGCAGCCAGTGCAGGACTGAGGCAAAAATGCCAACATGTCAGTAACATACAAGGACAACGAGGGAGGGTGTAGGAGGTGAAGTGACTTGTGGGGGCTCTGCTGTCCCTGGTCTTCGTACCTCCCATCCAGGCTCTGGATAGAACAGGCATCTAAAGAAGTAGAGGCCTCTAATGAAGGGCTTGATTACTTTGCCATTTTACTGGGTGGGGGGAGCACAAAAAGGAATTACACAACTGACAAGAAAGAACAGCCGCCAGCAGAAGGTGTGCAAGACCCCCACTTCCGTGGGTGAGGCCCTGGGAAGACTGCAGCACTTCAGCCCAGAGACAGAGAGGTGCACAAGCTTCCTGGACCATGGCAGGAGCAGCGCTGAAGGCCTTTGGGAAGTAAGCTGGCTTGCAGAGCAGGGTGCCCTCCTAGGTGCAAAAGGAGCTTGGTTCCATTTGCCAGAGGAGGGCAGAGGTCAAGGGGCTGTGTGACTGAGACGCTGACACAAGACAGAGACATGGTCAGTGTGATCACAGAGAAGAGGCCTGTCGTGGACGGAAGGTCACTATTCTTAGTGTTTTTGGATCCTGCCCCGTGCTAACTTACTCGTTTCTCTAACAAACAGCCACAAATAAGAGAGTGTTGTCCATGGGTTCTGTGTGGCCATGACAGGGGATAATGGAAGAGGCAGAGGGCCAAGAGAGGGAAGGTCGGTAGAAAAAGTGGAGAGGGGATGTCTGAGGCACGTCTGACCTCTGCCTCCCGGGAATGCCCCTCGGGCACACGTAAAGCTGGATTAGCCTTCTCTTCGCATAGTCAGAGGTTGGCCAGGGTCTCCCCATGAGTTTCACAGAGAGGTACTCTGAATGGCAGATTGGGAAGGGGTAGCCAGGGGCAGACAGTGGGTAGTGGAGTGGAGTTTTACTGACTGATCAGTGGAAGCAAGGCAGTGTCACACACAGAATTTTAAGCACAGGAATGAGAGACATGAAATGATGTGGATTATAAATGGAGTTACCCTACAATGTGATATCCCATTGGAACACATGGTAAAAGGTGAACTGTTGGAGATGAAGTGGGATACTATGTAAGCCCCAGACCAAAGCATACTAGAAAGATTTAGCTATGTCTTGCTAAAATGCTTAGAAGTTTACAAGTTCAGGAAGAACATTCTGAGTCTGTACTATGAGTGAGACTCAGAACCAAGTTAATATGATATGCTTTGGTTTCATTCCTTAGCAGGATACATATAGTCTGACCCATAGTAATTGTTATATACATATATATTGGAAGCTTGGGAGCTTTGAATATAGCCAACATTATATCCGTTACTATATATCAACATATATGTCATATGTATAATATTATGTGTAATGTTCTATGTTACAATGTAACATTCATTCATACCATACCATATCTGGTCAAGTACCACCACTATCTTTCTTTCATAGAGAGAGTAAGTGGTGTGCTAAAGGGCATTCAGCTAGTAATGATAGAGTGGGGTTTCTCAACCTAGGCAGATCAACTCTGGAGTTCATGCTGTCTAGCACTAGAGCAGATGATTTATCATAGCCTGTGTTGCAAGACTCCTTTGAGCTTAGTAACACATTGGTGAGCAGGTACTGAATAAGTCACGAAGTACTCAACAAAGTCTAAACTCTTCTGACTTGATGACCTATACCACACTACTTCAGTATTTGTATGGGGACGGAGCTTTGGTGGAGTTGTGGGTCAGGCAATGAGCTGCCACCTACAATTCCGCTGATGTGGAAGCCCATCAGCTACTTAGGAGGAGCGAGACGAAGCTCTCTGCTCCTTCTGTCAACATGTACTGCCTCAGAAAGCCTGTAGATGTCTCTCTGTGCTGGCATTCGCTCCATTGGAGGGTTGGTTATTGTTTTGTTTTTAGTTATAGCACAATAATAGCCACGTTTTACATCCTCTAGAATAGTTTACTGATATTAAAGAATCTGATCTCAATGTTTGTAAAAGTGAAATTGTTCAAATAAAACTTCACTTTCTTTCTTTTTTTTTGGCATCACTGCTCTCCGGTGGTGGGAGTAGGAGGCCCAGCCCCTCTGCTGGAATTGAACCTCCGTCCCAGTGGGCCGCAGTCCCGCGCACAACCACTACGCCACCGGGGCTCAGCCTAAAACTTCACTTTCAAGCCTTTGAACAACATGACACAGGCAATGATAGCTCACTGCCTTGAGGTCACGGGCCAGTTGCACGTGTCTGTGAACAGGTACATACTACTTTTTACCAATCAAAGATATTCCTCTTAATTTGTAGTTTACTGTTGTCCTTTTTAATTTTTTAAAAGTTGCTGTGTGAAAGCAATTTAACACAGAAGAGAAAAAGGGAGTGGATTCAAGGGATTTGGAAACCACTCTGGGGCAGCAGCTTCACTGAGTGTTGCTTGGTGAGATCCCCTTTCCGTGGGACAATGTTTTCTTAATCTTGACTTCAAAGTTACCTAAGTTCATTCTGCAGGTTGATGAGCAGGCATGTAGACTCAGAAGATACCAAGTTTGAATCCCTTCATTCTAGCACGCTCATATATAAAGACCCAAAACCCAAAAAGACAGCCAAGTGCTAAAGGTATAACTCTGTCACACCATTTCCCTCCGGTTTCCACTTCTGAGTTCTTTGTTCAACGTAATCGAAACGGACCCCAACCTGACAGGTCACTGTGCACTAAGAACAGCGCCTCTGCTGCTCTCTGCTCACTGTTCTCGGTGTGGATTTAAATGCCTGTGTTGTCTGACTGTGCTTGGTGAAAACGCAGGGTGCAATGAGACCCCCGAACTGCTCTGTAATAAAAAATAGACCTTTAAAACTATCTAAAAAGTGTTTTTGGATATATTTCAGTAAAGAATAATTCCAGAGCTACTTTTGTACAGGTCGCAAATGATTCATTTCTTGTATTTTGCAGAGATGTCCTTATTTGCTATCTCTGAGAGGCTCGTGGAAGGAGTCTGAACCAGGCCTCGAAGCTTGGCCGGGATCTCAGTCACTTGGCAGCTTGTGTCCTTGCCGTTCCTCATTTTAACCCCTGCTTTGGGAGTTGAGAAAAATCCCTCAGTGCCAGTCCATTGTAAAGGTATTAATTTCTTTTTGGGGTGTGTGTGTGTGCGCTTGTAAATGGGCTTTCAAGAAGAACACAAAATTCAAGGAGGTATGTCAACTAACTTCTTGAAATGTGACATCAGTAGTGTACACGTATATGTTTTTAAGTGGTGGGTACTTTTGTTAAGTATCTACATTCCCTACAGGGAGCTGCAGATGCTTTTCTTGGTAGGTTTCATGTGTGTACTTTTGTTACGTGGCTACAGTCCATACAGGAAGCTGCTGGTGTTGTTGTTGGAAGGTTCCATGTCACATGGACCCTCTGCTGAACTGAACAAACACTGCCTGGTCCTGGGCCACCCTCGCGCTTGTTCCTGTGTGTGATCCCACGGTGGCAGTCACTGTGTCAATCCCCCTTGGTGAAGGCCTTCCTCTTTTTGTTGTCCCTTCCTTTTACCAAGCATGATGTGTCCTTCTCTTGGAACTGGTCTCTACTGAAACCATGTTCACAGTATACTTGTTCTTCTAAGTTAGTCGTGTGCAATGACCCAGTTTATTTTAAATTCTTTATAATATTCTATGTAGTATATCAAAGCAAAAAAAGAAAACCCAAAGAAACCCAAAGCAATTGCGAATGAGTCATTTCTGAATCATAGCTACCCCAAGGACAGAAGAGAACTGCCCATTGGGCTTCCACGGCTATAATTCTTTGGACAAAGGTCGTCATATCTTTCTCTTGCGAAGCAACTGCTCAGTTTGAAGTTCAATTTCTTACACAACTGCCATGCCTAGCAGCGTGGCAGGCATGTCCTGAGAGGTTAAAGCATTAGCTGACCCATGGGCTACCGAGGGGACGGCAAGTGAGAAATAAAATGACAGGAGACAAAAGAGGAAAATCAGAGGGAGAAACGGGAAGAGGAAATACCAAGTGGGGGTTTGTCTTCCTTAATACATGTAAAGTTGGTTGAACGAATAAACTGAACCTATATTTTTAAAAAAGTTTAAGAACTGTCCTATTCTAGATGACCTGAATAGCGAGGTTTCTAACCTCTAAATAGACTTGTTAAAATAACACAGCTTGAATTTAGAAATAGTTAACACTTACAAAACTCGTCCTTTGTGCCAGACACTTGGCTAAGCACTTCAGATGCATGGAGTCATTACCTAACAACGCTATGATGTATTTTTTATCACCCCTATTTTTATCCAAACAAAAAGACCTCACTGCCATTTAGCGAGTGCTGCCTCACAGTGACCCGCCTGTGGCTTTCTGAGACTGTCAGTATTTGAGGAGTAGATAGCCCTATCTTTCGTTTGTGGAGGTGCTGGTGATTTCAATCTGCCGTCACTGTGGATCACAGCCCAATGCAAAACCACAACACTATTTTTTACATAGGAGGAAACGAATACAAAGAAGGATCAAGCGAGTTGCCAAGGTCACATAACTAGTAGGTGGTGGAACTGAAGTTTGAACTCAGACACTCAGCCTCCAGATTCTGTGCTTTTAACACTTGTATTCTACCATCTATCTAATGCTCTCTCTACACGAGTTAGAGGAACACTCTTATCCCACGTGCTCTGATTCTGAATTCAGAGTTTTGGCTCTTTGGCGTGCTGCTGTGTTTATGGAAAGGTACACTCTACTTCAAAAAGCTCATAAATATCAAAACTTTCATCACAGTCTTCGGATGATACAAGTTCATGCTTTACAAACCAGCCATGGCCCTCGTGCTATTATAAATAATAAAGGTGCAAAATAAAGAAACATGCTGAAAAACCTTTCTGCTTCATTTAGATAAGAGTGTGCAGAATGAATTGAGAGATAGAAATGCTCGGCATTTAACATGTCCTTTCCTTTTTTAAAATTTTGAGCCCTGTGGTGTTAGGGATGATATCATCAGGCAATTTGGTTTGAATATGTTCCAGGTTGGACGGTGCCGATTACCCAACTAATGACATGCACACTCTGTGCCATGATGACACCTCTCTTCTTACAAGTGGGAATTTCAAGTGACAGACTAAAGCTGTTTGCTATCAATTTTGCAAAAAACACATCTGCCAGATAGCCAAGTTTTAGTTCAGAGACCAAAATCGATTAATATTCTAATTTGTTACCTGTCATTAGCGTCATACTATATTATGCCAAGTCAAAAGTGATAACCTTTGTATAATATATGCTCCTAAAGGAATTGGATTTTAGGGATATATTTAATTTTTGTTCAGTGTTGCTTCCTATGTACAGATCCCATTAGAAATTTCAATTAAGCAAGCTGTAAAAAATGGTGACGGATTAAAGTGAAGGTGTACAAACTGTGCACAGTTGCATATTTTTAGTAAAAATGTGTTCCTGTGTTTATGGCATAGTTAAAAAACATATTTACTATAATGTTTTAGAGATGTCAGGTATTTCACTTATTTGTTTCTGTGGAATCAGGGAAAGAGAGAGGCAGAGAACCGTAATATCTTTACAGGAGTTTTCCAAAGTCCTGTCATCATTGTAGATCAGTGCTGTTTACTGATCGGTGCCTTTAAGTCTGTTTGATTCCCAGAGACCCAATGTAACACTGATCTCACCCCCCCCCCC
>PVJH01038343.1:0-17237 GCA_004026705.1 Nesogale talazaci | reverse complement strand
ACCATAACCGGAGAAACTATGAAGGGTCCAGACATGAGGAAGGTTGAGAACCCCTGAGAGGGCCTTGATGTCGTAATCTTCCTCTGGGGTGTGTGGTGGGGGGGGGGGGGACTTTCATTTTCTCCTCCTGCTCTGTTCGCAGGGCTGATGGAATGATTCCATTAGGCGGTGACAGACCCCAGTAGAGCCCCAGGGAATATCCATTCTCTGCCGCCTCTGCGGTTGACTGGCCCCCAGGCAAGCCTCTTCCCTGCCCCAGGCTGCCAACGCCACACTGCCCCTCTCCCGGTCAGCACTAGAGGACACTGCTGTGTGTGTGTTGGTGGAAGCCGTAGTGGAATTTTCAGGACTGCACTCCTCCTTGGGGAGGCCACGGAGTCGTACTCTTTAAAAAAGGAGAGGAAGCAAGATGAAAGGAAAGAGTAAAGTTGCGTGGACTTGAACTGACCAAAACCGGGGCTTTATTCCTAATTATTAAACTTCTGGAAATACGGCAATGCCAGCAAGAAAGGAAACGGAAATGACTCGTATGAGAAGTGCTAGCATATGTTTCTGCGATTTAATGATTTCCCGTAACAATGTGCAGCTATTTAAAAAGCAGACGAATGAGTCATGGTATCCAGCACCCGTGGTTCTCTGAGGTGCCGGGAAGCTTGCACACTGGAGCAGGCAGGCCTGTGTTCGACTCCGGTCTCCATTGTCTACCAGCTGCGGGACCTCTGGAAAGTCCACGCTGCCGTCTCCTCTTCTCTAAAATGGATTGTTGTAAGGGTAAACTAGCTAGTGAAGCATAGCTCTCAGCGGATTGCTTGTCCATTCGTTTAAAACGAAAACAACCACTCACATTTCTCATTGTATCATACCTGGTTAATTGTAATGCTTGTTACAGTTTGTAGTTTTTTTTAATAGTGAGCACTTAAGGCTATAAAATTCCCTCTGGTTACCACTTTGGCCAGATCCCAATTTTGACATGAAGGGTCCTCATTGTCATTGCCTTCAACCAGGTTGTTTAATTCTTATTTCTTTGTTTTTCCTTTGGCCTGAAAGTTGCCAGTGAGTGTGTGGGTTTGGGGCAAATGATTAGAGTTTTTTTTTTTTCCGTATTTCTTGTTAAATCCTTAATGTATTATACTAAGATCAAGGAATGAACTTAATAATAATGAACTTCCTGAGTTTCTCTTTACAGTTTAGTGCATAATAAATTTTCGTAAGCCTCCTGAGGGTATTTGAGAAGAACTGTATATTCATTTTTTAAGGAAAATCAAGCCTGTTAATTTTGTTAGTATCAATCACATTTTTTTTTAATCTAACAAAATCTAGAAGGGGCACACCACAGGCACTCTTTATGGTTAAGGTTTTGTTGAATTCACTTTGTATTTTGAGCAGGCTTTTCCTCTGTGTAATACTTTTTTTTTTTTTGACATCACTGCCCTCAGGTGGTGGGAGTAGGAGGCCCAGCCTTTGCTCCGTGGAGCTGGAATTGAACCTCCATCCCAGTGGGCCGCAGTCCCACGCACAACCACGACGCCACCGGGGCTCAGCCTCCTCTGTAATATTTTGAGGCAATGTCACACCAGATGTGAAATCTTGTAATCAAAAGCTCTTCTCAGCGCCCTGTACTTATCGTTCACATCAGCCACTCCTCTTACTCAGAGCTCTCTATCCCTGCTGCTTTCTTAGAACTTTTCCCAGCCACGTCGTCAGTTTCGTGTGGCCTGATTGACTTCTTTCTGGCCCTGGAAGTCTGCTGCTGTTATTGCTAGTGCCCAGTCGGTTCTGGCCCGCCGTGACCCAATGGGTAACAGAACGATGAAACACTGCCCGGTCCAGTTGTCCCCGTATCCGAGCGCATCGAAGCGGCCCTGTGCCGATCCTTCCTGGGAAAGGCCACCCTCCCTTTCCGCTGCCCCTCTCCCTTCCCAAGCCTGCACGAGGTCCTTCTCTGGAGGCCGGTCTCTCCTGACAGCATGTGCAAAGTTCTTGAGGTGAAGTCTTGTGTCACCCTTGCCTCTGAGGAGCTTTCTGGCTCCCCTTTCTTTCTTTCCTCCCCCCCCCCACCCCAGTAATTTTATTGGGGACTCTGAACGCGCTTATAACATTCAACACATCATTTGTATCAAGCATATTTGTACACATGTTGCCGTATTCATTTACAGATATTTTCTACTTGAGCCCTTGGTATAAGCTCCTCTTTCTCTCTCCTTTTTCTTAAGTCATTTTATTGAGGGCTCATACATCGTTTTTTCCACAATACAAAAATACATATACTGTGCCATGCTTCTTCCCATGCCTGCTGCTGTCATCATTCTCCAAACATCCTCTTTTCCACTTGAGCCCCTGACATCAGCTTCTCATCCATCCTTGCTCCCCTCTCCCCCACCAACCTTCAAGACTTTATAAATTCATATTGTTCTATCACCACTTACACTGCCCAATGTCTCCCCTCGCCCTTTCTACCAGGAAGGTCATGTGTAGATCCTTGTAATTGACTCCCCTCCCCCTTCCCTTACCCCATCCAGTAACTCCAATCTCACCACTGGCCCGGAGGGGCTCACCTGCCCTGGGTTCCCCGTATTTCCATTTCCCATCTCTACCAGTGTACCGCCTCCAGTGCAGCTGGATTTGTAAGGTAGAATTGGGACCCTGATAGTTGGGGAGAGGAAGCCTTCAGGAACTAGAGGAAAGTTGTATGTTTCATCGCCACGTGGCTGTCCTTTCAAAAAGCAGGTTTGTTGATTCTTTTGGCAGTCCGTGGTACTTTCAGTGTTTTTTGCCAGCACCGTACCTCAAACACACCAGTTCTTCTCTGGTCTTCCTTATCTGATGTCCAATGTTCACACGCTATGAAGCTGTTGAAACACCGTCACTCGAGTCAGGTGCACCTTATCCCTCCAAGGAACCGCCTTGCTTTTCCACACATTCAAGAGTTCTTCTGCGGCAGATTTACTCAACGCAGTGTGTCATTTGGTGCTTTGACTGCAGCCACCATGAGCATTAATGGTGGACCCACGCAAGGCAAAATCCTTAGCAACTTTGATCTTTTATCCATAATGTTACCTACTGGTCAAGTTGTGAGAAATTTTTGTTGTTGTTTTTACATTGAGTTGTCATCCATACTGAATCTCGTAACTCTTCATCTTCATCAACAACTGCTTCAAGCCCTCCTCACTTTCAGCAAGCAAGGCTGTGTCATCTGGGTATCAAAGGTTAATAAACCTTCATCTAGCCCTGATGCTGACTTATTCTTCTATAACCCAGGTTCTCTGAAATATAGTTATGTATGATGATGGGGAAATTGATCTCTGTATATCTATTGATAGGTTTAGTATTAAGGTAGCAGATGGACATTGACTCAAGTACTCTCTCAACACAAGAACACATTGTTCTAATAACTTGGCATTCCGTGATGCTCACCTTCCTGACATGATTGCTGAAGATAAAGTGGGTGCATAAGCAAATGTGGTGAAGAAAGCTGATGGTGTCCGGCTTTCAAAAGATTCAGCATCTGGGGTCTTGAAGGCTTGAAGACAAACAGCCATCTAGCTGAAAAGCAACAAAGCCCACATGGAAGAAGCACAATAGTTTGTGTGATCACAAGTTGTTGATAAGCTCAGGTATCAGGCATCAAGACCCAGAACAAAAAAATCATATCATTGTGAATGAGGAGGAGTACAGAGTGCAGAGCCAATCATCTATAGGCAATTGAACATTCCCTTACATAAGGGTCATGGGGAGGAGATGAGCCAACCAGGGTGCAGTATAGCACCAATGAAACATACAATTTTCTGCCAGTTCTTTAATGCTTCCTGCCCCCCAACTATCATGACCCCAATTCTACCTTACAAATCTGGCTAGACCAGAGCATGTACACAGGTACAGATAAGAACTGGAAGGAAGCACAGGAAATCCAGGATAGATGAACCCCTCAGGACCAATATTGAGAGTCATGATACCAGGCCGGGAAGAAAAGGGTGGGGGTAGAAAGGGACAACTGATCACAATGACCCACATATAACCCCCTCTCAGGGGCAGACAGAAAAGTGGGTGAAGGGAGACATTGGTCAGCGTAAGACATGAAAAAAATAATAATTTACAAATCATCAAGGGTTCATGAGGAAGGGAGGATTAGGGAAAGAGGCAAAAAATTAGAAGCTGATATCAAGGGCTCAATTAGGAAGAAAATGTTTTGAAAATGACAATGGCAGCAAATGTGCACATGCGTGTGACACGATGGATGAATGAATTGTGATAAAAGTTGTAAGAGTCCCCAATAAAATGATTCTTAAAAAAAAAACAAAATCATAACGCCTTTATTAAGCAAAAATAATCCAGGTTCTCTGCTTGTTAGTCCCACATACAGATTGAATAGGTCTGATGAGAGGATGTTACCCTGACCCACACTTTTCCTGATGGAAAACAGCACACTATGCTCTTGCACAGCAACAGCTCGAATAGCTGCCTCTTGACCCATGTCCAGGTTCCACGTGGACACAATGTGGAGTTCTGGGATTCCCAGTCTTCTCAAGGCTAGCCATAGTTTGTTACTTCTGGATTATTTCAAGAGGGTCTTCTTTTTAGACACTGACCCTCTATTTTATCAAGCATTATGCCGTTTTCTGGGGACTGAGTTCTTGACAGTGTGTACAAAGCATGTGAGAGCAAGTCTTGGCCATCCTCACCTCAAAGGGTGTACAGCTATTCTAGCTGTACTTCTCCCAAGACAGCTCTGTTGTTCTGACAGTCTGTGATGCCCTCACCATTCCTTGCCAACACTCCAGTTCAAAGACATCAATTCCCCAGGCTTCGTTTTTCATTGCCCAGTTTCCCCATGCACGTGAGGCAATGAGAAACACAATGGCACGGGTCCCACTTTAGCCTAAAAGGGACATCTTTGATCTTTGACATTCTAAAGAAGGCTTATTCTGGCAGATTTGCCAAATGTAGTACCGTCATTTGAGTTCTTAACTGATGCATCCATTGTGGATCCGAGTAAAATGAAATCTTTGACATCTTACTCTTTTCTCCGTTTACTATAATGTTGCTCATTGATCCAGGATTTTTTGTTAGGGATTTTGTTTTATGCCGAGGAGTAACACGCACTGAAGGTTGTCATCTTTTGACCTTCGTCCATAAGTGCTTCTAGTCCTCTTCTCTTTCGGCAAGCAAAGTCGACTCATCTGCATATCACAGGCAGGTAATGAATATTTCTCCAATCCTGATGATGTGTTTCTTTCATATAGTCCAGCTTCTCAGCCCTGTTTTCTCAGCATACAGATGGAATTAGTAGGATGAAAGTATATAGTACGGACACATTGATTTAAACTACACAGTATCCCCTTTTCCTGTTTTAATGACTGCATCTTCGTCCATGTACAGTTCTACATGAGCACAGTTAAGTGTCCTAGAATTCTCATTCTTCACAGTGTTAGCCATAGTATGTCGTGATTCACACAGTTGAATACCTTTGTGTAGTCAGTAGAACACAGGGAGGCATCTTATCCGACATTTTCTCCTTTCCGCCAAGGTCCTTCTTGACAGCAGCAATGGTCCATTCTATTCTCCATTCTTCATTCTCCATTCTATTCTGAATCCAGCTTGGATTTCCAGATGTGCTCTGCTGACACACCGCTGTGGCCGTTTTTGCTCTATCTTCCACACGGTTTGACCTGTGTGTGACGTGACTCAGTGGTTTCTGCATCCTGGTGGGTTGCCATCCTTTGGAATGGCCATAGATCTCTTACAGTTGGTTGGCCAGGTAGCTGTCTTCCACATTTTTTTGGCATCGACAAACGAGCGCTTCCATTATGTTTGCTTGTTGAAAGATCTCAGTTGGCATTTGATCAATTTCTGGAGTCCGGTGTTTTGCTCATGCTTTCAGTGCAGCTGGAACTGCTTCCTTCAATACTGCCTGTGCTTGATCATGTGCTCCCTCCTGGAATGGCTAAGCCTCGACGAATTCTCTTTGGTACAGTGGCTCTTCTCTCTCTAGCTTCTTTGCAAGCTTTACTGCACTGTCCAGTATTTGGCCCATAGAATCCCTCCAGACTGCAACTTGAAGCCTCGATAACTTCTTCATCTATGTCTTCTTGAGAATTGTCACATGTCTTCTTTCCCTTGGGTTTACTGACTCCAGGTCTTTGTACACTTCTTCATAATACTTTATTTGGTTTTCATAAGCTGCCCTTTGAAATCTTCTGTTCAGCCCTTTTATCATTTCTTCTGTTCACGTTAGCTACTCTGCATTCAAGAGCAAGTTTCAGAGTCCCCTGTGACATCCATTTTGTGTGTTTGTTTGTTTGTGTGGGCATCACTGCCTCTGGGGGTCGTGGGCACTACCCAGTGCCGCTCCTGAGAGCCGCCGCTGGGATTTGAACTGCCAAGCCCGCAGGCTGCAGTTCTGCACTCAACCACTTACGCCCCCGGGGCTCAGCCCTCTGTGACATCCATTTTGATCTTTTCTTTCTTTCCTGTTTTTTTTAATGACCTTTTGCTTTATGATGTCCTTGATGTTATCCAACAGCTTGTGTGGTATTCGGTCGTCAGTGTTCGCTGTGTCAAACCTCTTCTTGAGTTAGGTCACAAACTCAATAGGACATACTTGAGGTGCTACTCTGACTCTTGTGACTTGTTTTAATTTTCTTCAGCTTCAACTTGAATTTGAAAACGGATGTTGTGTTCTGCAGTCAGCCCCTGGCCTTTTCTTAATGATACTGGGCTTCTCTGTTCTCTTTCTACAGATGTAGTCAATTTGATTCCTGTGTGCTGCATCCAGCTCAAAACCACACTTCCTTGCTTAAGGCCACCCTGCCAATAGATGTTGGACTCCAAACTATTGTTCTTGTGATTTTTGACTTTGTCCCTTTATGATGTGTGATTAGTTGGTGTGTGTGTGTATACACAAGTAGATAAGACAATTTGTCAGATGGATAAATAGCTAAGTGGCTAAATGAAAACATGAATTCATTCTACCAAGTAGTCTGCTAGATATGACACCTTAAACCTATCAGTCAGTTGGTGGAAAAAAAGTATGCATCCTTTTCCTATCATGCTATTTTCTCTGTATGTTGCAAGTAAAAATACTTGTTGGTGAAGAATGCGAACATAAGAAATGCTCAAATCTTAGCAGCATTATTTCATTTGGCTTGTTGTTAAAATGCTTGATTCACAGTTGTGCGGTATGTGTGAACAATGAATCGTCTGGACTGGAATTGAAGTCCAAATAATATTTTGATGTTTTCCATCCATCGCCCTTTAGAACTATTATCAGTACTGATTTGCGCTACTTTGTTCTGATAAACAGTGATCTCTGACCATCATTAAATGTCTTCTTTAATTTCAGGAATCTATCTTCTGGACTTAATCTACATTGATTCTGCATATCCTGCCTCAGGCAGCATCATGGAAAATGAACAAAGATCCAATCAGATGAACAATATTCTCCGAATAATTGCGGACTTACAAGTTTCATGCAGCTATGGTTCGTACCCTATGTGTTGGAATCTCAAAATCTTAGAGTATTGAAATTGGGCCCATCACCTGTCAATGAGAAAGCTCTGGAGAGCAGTAAGTTCTGCATGTGAATAACTTGGGCATCAAACATGTGCTACATCTTTTACACAAAGGCTTCATCTTCACAAAGATTGTGCAAACCACACACAACTCTATATCCCACGTGAAAAAACTAAGGCTGAAGGTAGTTGAGCGACTTAATGGATTTCACACTCGTGTGTGTAAGATTCCACTCAGTGTCAGTGTCCTGATCTGTTTGGCTCCTAAGTCATTCATTCATTTATTCAACAGCTATGTTTGAATAGCTATTCTGTATCTGGCTGTTATCGGTTGGGTTCTTACCTTTTACTATGTATGTAGTTAAAGGAGCCCTGGGGGTATGCTGGGCTTTTGCACTGGACTGCTACCCTGAAGGTTAGACCACAAAACACAAGGAGAGAAAAGAGGAGGCTTTCTGCTCCCATTGGGGATCTATGAGTTGGAATTGACTCAATGGCAGTAAATTCCCCTTTTCTTAGTTTGATGCCCATCGCAAGCCCCATTTTGGATCAGGCTGTCTTTGGTATGTCAACGGGCCAGGATCCTTGGTGCCTGGAGACAGTGCCTTTGGAGATATGAAAGAAATTAAGCAAGCAATTGAGGGAAGCAGAACTGGATGAAGAGAGATGCCAAGCTACACAAAGATGCCCCAGGAGCAGATCTCAAAGAAGAACCTACCTCAGAGCTGGCAGAGAGAGAGAGAGAGAGAGAGAGAGAGAGAGAGACTCCCCTGAAAGCTACCACCCTGAATTCCAATTTCTAGCATCCTAAACTGTGACAAAATTAGTTTGTTTCAGACTGAGCCCCGGTGGCATCGGGGTTGTGTGCGGGACTGCAGCCCATTGGGTTGGTGGTTCAAGTCCAGCAGTTGCTCTCCAGGAGCAAGGCTGGACCTCCTACTCCCACCAGAGGGCAGTGATGCCCCCCCAAAAAAATTAGTTTGTTTGTTAAAGCCACTATTTGTGGTATACCTATTATAGTAGCACTCAGCATCTAGAGTACTGGACCTGTAGTAAAAGCCAACGAAGCAGACTATTACTACTCTCTGGGGATTTAGATAAAGAGGCATGAATTAAATAATAATGCAAGTAAAGGTAAGATTACAACTGTGATGCATTGTTGCAAAGGAGAGGTACTTTGCAGGGGTGATGGTGTTCGGTGCGATTAGTCATAGTGATCCCATATGCAAGAGGCCAGAAAATTGCCTGGTCTTACACCATCTGCATCACCATGCTTATGTTAGCGCTCGATGTCGCAGCCACGGTGTCAGTCCACCTCATTGCACATCTTCCTCTTGTGCACCAACCCTCCCTGCCTTACCAATTGGGACATCCTTCTCCAGGGTCTTGTCCCTTTGTAATGTAGCCAATGTGACAAAGTCTCGCCGCCCTCCCTCCCAAGGGGTATTCTGGCTGTACGTCTCCCAGAACTGGTGTGTGTCAGGGTTGGATCCCTTTCTCATACTTAGTCTGCATGCTGAGCAAACTAATCTGGACTATATGAACAAGAGTGCGGCATCTGATTTGGAGAAGAGTCATTAGGCCACACTGTGCAGCAGACTTTGTGGTGTGATGGCTTAACAGAGGGTGCTGATCAACCAGGAGTCAAAAACGGGCTCCCTAAGGAAGAAAGGTGAAGAAAGTGTCCCCACAAAGGGCATAAATAGCTTGTGCAAAGGCCCTGTGAATGGGAGGGGCCTTGGGATCTATCAGGAATGGGGGAAGCAACCTGCAGTGGAGTAAGGTGACAGGGCACTGTGTGAATGATGAAGCAGGCCAGCATCAGGTGACACATCCTTGGCAAAGGGAGGGAGATGGGTTTTCATCACAAGAGCAATGAGATGCCATTAAAGTGTCTCAAATGTACTGTCAAATGACCAGGCCTGCCTTCTGAAAAGACTGTCATTCCTTCAAGCTAGAGAGGGGATTAGAGGCAGAGGGAGTCCAGGGTGCATAGTGCAAAACTAAGTAGACAGCTCTACAGGTAAGAGATAGTAGTGACTGGAGGTGAGGAATTTTGAGACAACCGAACGAAGAGGTAAAAGGATAGAAGAAATGTGAACTCAAGAAAGAAAGGTGTGGTTGTTCTGGATTTTTATGACAAACATGGCAGACAAGAGTGAGGGCAAGCTTCAAGGAGCGTCTAGGGGAGGAGGCCCTTGAGAAGGCAGGAGGGAAGGGTCCAGAGCAGAGAGAAAATGACTGGCCGCTGATAGTGTCCACAAAAGAGCGCAGCTTGCAGGCAGAGGGAGGTCCTGAGCGTCAGAGGAGAGCGTGTCTATCTGGTGGCTTCTGTTTCCCCTAAAAATCAGAAACAAGCAGCTCGACTGCAGAGCGAGAAGGGAAATGGAGCTTTTAGGTTCAAAAGGATTAGAGAGTGTTTGAAATAGTTGTGTTGGAGCACGGGAAAGAGGCCGGGAATCGAGAGGGATTGCCGGGCCATGTTCAGAGCCCTCTTGGGATGCGCTACAGCAGGTCTGTTCCAGGGCCTGGTTTTCTGTAGCAGGCCCTCCCAATTGCTCAGGTAGGTGTAACAATCCTGGAGAGAGAGGACGGCGGGTCCATCCAACACCGGAGTCTTCCAGACGGACAGGCCAGAAGATGAAGTGAGTTTAGAGTGCTGGCAGCAGTGTTGTCAGCTACATGGCTACGTCATGAAAAGAAAAGCGAGTGTGATGGAGGAGGTGCAGTGGGCAGGGGATGACAATGAGTTGCAGACAGACCCCTTGGGAGTCTTAGAACAATTCATGTAAGTAGGGGAGGAAACAAAGATTGTGCACTGGAACAGACTTATTAATGATTTTAGAAAGTGAGAGCCATTACCAGTTGCACCAGTCAAGGTGGACTCGCCAGTGCCAGAAGGTTCAGTGACATAATAAAGTATGGGCCTATGTCTCACTAACGCAACAAGAGTTAGTTTTTGGCTCACAATAGCCCACACAGGTGTTCCTTTAGGCTCCTCTCCAACAGAGTTGGGGATCACAGCCTTTTTATATGGTGCCTTGCAGGTAGATATCTCCCATGACTTCTGAGCCTTCTGGACTCTGCACCCAGGTGACAGAAACAAGAAGAGAGAGTTATACAAGGTTGCAGGCAGCAATTATGCAAGC
Organism: Nesogale talazaci; assembly: GCA_004026705.1. NCBI lineage: Eukaryota > Metazoa > Chordata > Mammalia > Afrosoricida > Tenrecidae > Nesogale > Nesogale talazaci. Next base: position 6,580 of record PVJH01038343.1, on the reverse strand, counting down.
TCCTTCTCCCATCACTTCTTTCTGCGGAGCAGTGCAATCTAGCCATGTGTCTAGAGGGATCAGGGAGCTAGCTCGATGAACATCTCGCCAGGTTCCCTTACCGGATCCAAAGTGTGCCCTTGAAGTGGGTGCTGGATGGATAGGAGCAGGTTATTGGAGGTGAAGTCAAGAAGCGGAGAAGTCAGGATATTAGATGGTCTATTCATGAGGTCACTGATGTCACCCAAGATGATGGCGATGGTAGACTTTGGGGTGGGGGAGCTTGACTATGAAGCCAGGTGCCCAAGCCCTCCATGACTCAGCCTGCTTGACCAAGGGCCAGTCAGGAGGCATCAGCAATAAAGAGAGGAATGAGTGGTCGCCTCTGGAGGGCAGGGAGCCATCTTTCCCTGCCCCTGTACTCCAAGGGAAGGCTTCAGCAACTCCTCCTCAGACAAAGAAGCCCAGGAAGTTTGACGTGTGGTGGCTGTGGCCTCCCACCTGCGGGGCTCTCCTGAAGGACAGAGCCCAGGCTCGATCACCTTGTGTGCCCAGTGCTCAGCACATTGCCTGACCCGAGAGAAGGTCCCTAGCTATGCAAAGAGTGAGGGAAGATCTCAACAAGCAGGGAGAGTCTGAAGCCTCTGGGTGTTGTCTCTCTTTCACAGATCACCTCACAACACTGCCCCACGTGCAGAAATACCTGAAGTCTGTGCGCTACATTGAAGAGCTCCAGAAATTTGTGGAAGATGACAATTACAAGTAAGTCCCGCCTTCTCCTCATGCTACTCTGCCCAACTCCGTCTCAGATGATGCCCTCAGCATCCTGAGCCTTTCAGGCAGCCTGGCCCAGTTGGGACCAGGGCTTGTAGGAGACCACCCCGGCAGTGCTCTCCCCCAGCACACCCAAGCACACATATGCAATGTGACCTGTGACTGTCTGAGCAGCTCCTTCCATTTCCCTCTGCCCTGAACACCGGGTTCTATGAGGAGGGTTTATTGTTCACCTAACAGCTTGACCTTCCCATTGTATACGCAATGAGTGAAATTGAACTCCATGGATGGGTGTGGCACCCGCTTATCCTTTCTGGGTTATCACAGAGACTCTTCCCCACCCATAGCACGGATGGATGGCCACCTTTCTAGCCACATCTCCAGGCTACGGTACGGTTGGCACTCTCTCTGGGAGCCCATTTTTATGGGTGGCACAGCTTCCTGTGGCTCCCAGCTTTCTGCCGGACTTACTGTCAGGCACTGTGCAAGGCCCCATCCCCGTCCCCATCATAAAGTCTTCTGGGGGCCCTCTGGCCTCAGCTTGGGCGTTCAGTGATCTCTTCACCTGTGGCCCTGGGAACTTCCCCAGTACTTCAGTGTGTCTGGAGGAGGGTTTTCATGCTAACTCTGTCTGCCACAATGATTAGACATCATCCCGACTTAGCTTGGGCTCGCGGTCAACGCTAAGCCTCACTCATTTTCACGTGATCTGATATTGAGGCAAGTCTCCAACATCTCACACTCGGTTACTTACCAAGTAAACACCAACTTCATGTGTAGTTTTAGAATCTCCTGTTGCGGACGCTTCCTGTGAGTCCCTTTATCCAAATTATGCTTAATGTCTTCTGGGTTTTGTGCCTACGTGTTAGGTCAGCTGGATTGCTTGTGTCTTCAACCAAGTCATTGGAATCTGTCGGAAACTGTGGCCACGAGGGGTTATACCCAGGGCACCAATGACTGACCTGCCACAACCTTGAGGATGGCGGTTCCCAGAGACACATCTGGCCAGCTGTACAGTAGTGTGGCTTAGCACCGTTAATCAGAATCACCTGGGAGGGTTTCTCCTCTGAGATGGAGCCTGGGAACTTGTCTCTGTTCCGAGCTGTCCGGGTGGTTCTGATGATCAGCCATGTTTGAAGAGTATAGGCTCATTAAGGTATAATCGTTTGTTAATATGAAGCCTAAGATGAAATTGTGGTATGTTACATAATAGTAAAAATAGTAAAAACAATAGATGAAGGCCAAAGATTACAATTAAAATTGTATCTGCCACAGATTAAGCTGATGTGATTTACAAAGCATTTGCTGTTCCTGAAAAGAGTACCCTGGAGTGAAAAGTCATTCCCACTTAGGGTCTGGAATAATATTTTCCACTCATGTGCCAGTGTGGAGATGAAAGAAACAGTAAATTTTCATTAGCACTAATATCCCTTAAGGAGAAAAATGGCCCATAAATACTTCTGGCCATGAGATAATCCTTGGACAGGTTGCAGATTGTGAGTAATTACTCCCTCCATCCTGAAGGACATTTTCACACCCCCAGGACTGATGCTGGACAGCAGCGCCAGCCAGGACTTTGTAAAGGCCCTTTGTGTGGCCACAGTGCAGAAGCACCGAGGGGAAGCCTGCATTCTCACCCCAGGCCCCCACACCTGTTCACGGGGGTCCCTTTCCAGTGAGCTCAGGAGCTCTGAGTGGCGTGGAATGGGTGAGCCTTACGATTCTGGTGGAATCATAAAGGCCGCAAGGGTTCCGTTTTTTGCATTTCTGACTTTGAGTTTCTGACATCCTGCGCCCATCTGCTTTGCAGAGACTGGCCAAGAACCCAACAGGGTTGTGTCTGTCTGGGTCTTTTTTTCTGTTTTGTTTGTCCCCACTATGTAAAAAGAGTGACCATTAGCATTAAATGACCTTGATTTCACACATTTTTCTCTGCATAGATACACAAAAAGGGATGGATTGAAGAATTGACACAGAGGTAGAATTTATTAATTGGACCATGCTATACATGCTAATTTTAATTAGAAGCATTAACTTTTTTTTTTTTTCAGTTTAACCAGAAAGAGGAACAAAAGCAAAACTTTTTTTTTTTTTCAAAAACAAAACTTAAGGAATTTCTGTTCTTCAATAAATGTTTCTTCACCACAAGAAATACTGTTTTCTGGAAGATGTGTCCGAGCTGAATAAAAGAGGCAGGCCAAAATGTAAGAGCTTAGAGTCACTCAGAAAGTGAACCACGTTTCCCTGTGACAGGGTCCGTTGACTCTGGGTGGCAATGGCAAGAACAGTATTCACTCCCTTCCCCTGCCTTCCCCTCCCCTCCACCCTTACCAATATTGTGTTAGTTACATTACTATTACCACTTACCCCTGTTTCTCACGTAAACTTGGTATCCAGGAATCATAATTCCTCTTACTTAGTCAGTTCATTTATGACCACCTGTTGTTTTGCCGCTGTGTCTTCATTCTTGGGATCTTTATTTTAAAATTAATTGCTCTATTTGAATTATGGAATTGTATGACATCTATAAGAGCTTCCCAATAAAAATGATGAATTTTTAAAAAATCCTTCTTTGGGTGAATTTCACCATGAAGGAGATTTCTCTCTCCCCTCTCCCCCCTGCCCCCGCCCCCCAAGAAGAAAAGAAGAAAGCGCTCTCGACCCCGTATTGCCTGGTTCTCATGAAAATGCCTGCGTCTCTCTGGTTCTAGCACGGTTGGACCATGTTCCTCTGCTTCTCCCCACCAGACCTCGTTCCATGGCCTTCTGGAATTGAAAACGGCCCCAAAGCACTGAAGGCCATCCTGTTGTTTTCCTTCTTCTTATAAATCACTTGCTTTGTCAGTGTCCCTTGAAGTACAAGAGCTTGGAAATAAGAGAAGACTTCTGAACAAAGGGTTCTGTACCAACTTCCCTGCGAAGATGGCGGGCGCTTTCTTCATTTCGGAGGTTCTTCTGGCTTCCCGCTGTGCCATGCCTTGGTGTCTCTCCTTCATGGCTTCCAGGAATCCTATGTGGGTGCTCTCTGCCCTCCGTATCTGCTGCCATCATTCCGATGCCTGTACACCCCCTCTGGTTCGTCGGCAGTCACCGGGCGGGTCTGTGTCTTCTTCAGTGCTCAATCCTCTGCTGTGTCAGGCCTTGATTGGCCCTCAGAGATGGCTGGTCCCCCCATCCCACTTAGTCCTTTGTGGTGTCGCCTCACTTTCCAGGTTTTGCCTTATTCCCACTCTTTAATAAGCTGCTCTGTGGATTGAGAGTCCTTGAGAAGCTTTTCCTGTATTCCTTGGGGCTGCCTCCAGGTGAGCTCTCTGGGAAGCACTCGATTCCTTCCTCTTTGCTTTTGTGGTGAGACGCTGCTGTTGCTCGACCACCCTATCTTCCCGTTCTGCCTTGCTTCTTTTTGAGAGGCACCATCTGGCCGGCCCGTGGCTCTGACCCTGGGAGGAAGACGTCAGAAGACCCTCACCCGTGTGTGTGTGGGGGGGAAGGGGGGCTGGGTTTCCCCTCCTGCTGCACGGTGGAGTCCATGGCTTCTTGGCATTTCTCCTCTTCTGTAGCCTAAGGCTGTGGTGGAAGAAAGGGTTCAGACTCCATCAAGGCAGAGTTTCCACCCCTGAGTTGGGGGGGCTATCATCCATTCCAGAAAGGGGGGTCCCCCGTGTTTCCAATCCTGTCCCCACAGAGACCTTCGTTTCCACCAGAATGACACCACGTGCTCCACCCACATCCCCACAGCTGTTGCCCCTCAGAGGACAGACAGACAAGGACTCCCCGGCCGAGCTCCTGAGAAGTCTCAGGAGGAGGAGAGAAGCCTGGCTGTGTTGTATCTGTTCATGCAACTTCCAGCCCTCTTTTTTCCTTTCTGGTGCTGTAAAATTAGAAGTTTTTGGCTTCTGATTATTCCCCTTAACTTGTTTAGTTGCAGTTGGAAAGTTATCTTACTCATAAGCCTGTACAATTGTTTGTTGGTTTGAAGGTGGAGGGGCGGACAAGAGAGGCTGAAAAATGGCCCCCTCTGCCATCTTCCCCCAGAAGGTCTTACTTGCTGCTGAGAAAAGGGCAGTAGTGAGGCGCCAGGCCTCTCCACCTGTTTCCGTGAGGCAGTCCTGGCTCGGGTCAGGCAGTCCTGGGTTGGAGCCTCTCCACCTGCCGGCCCTGTGAATTTGGGGAAGCTGCGTCCCCTCACTGCTGCAGTTCGCTGCTCTGTAGAAAATGTGGACCATCAACGGACCGAGTTTGCAGGGTGGTCGGGAAGGTTAGCACCACAGGGCTCAGTGAGCGACCGTCCTGTCACGATCGCACCTGTCCCCTTGCCTTCTCTCACCCCTGTTTCTCAGACGTGAAGAGGGAAGCGGCCGTGTTCTGCAGCACAGCCTGCAGGATTCCCGGGCCCCGTGACTGCAGGTGCCCTTCGCTGCCACCCATTCTCCTGCCACAGGCTGCAGCCACCTGCTCCCTTCCCTCCTCACAGATCGGACCAGAGCATTTCTGATCTTGTGAAAACCCTCTCTTTCAGACTGTCACTCAGAATTGAGCCCGGAAGCAGCTCTCCAAGACTAGTCTCCTCCAAGGAAGACCTTGCAGGTACCGTAACCACCACTGCGGGAACAAAGCCCCTAATGGACTGAAGGTGGCAGTGTCGCGTTGGCTCTCTACCCACTCAGCTGCCTGGGCTCCTGGTCACACAGGAGGACCCCTGCAAGACATCTCTGGGGTGGGGTCTCTAGAAGAACCTAAGGGTTAGGGGTAGTTCCTGAGGCCAAACAGCACCCAAAGTGATCCGATCAGAGCCCCCGCTGGGAGCCTGCACTGAGTAGAGAAAGCAGCAGGGTCATGTCCAGACCACCTGGACTCGGATCTGCAGGGCTGCTCACAGGCTGAGTTTATGGGCCTGGAGGGGTACTCAGGCGCCTGAGACATGGAGCCCCACCAGACACAAATGGCTTATCCTGCTGCAGCAGCAGGTGGAGGGGGTGTCACACATCTGGGGGTGTGTGAGTGCACACAGTGTCTGCTAGTGAATAGCAACCCAAGCTTTGAAGTGAGAAAGACCTAGGTTCAAACCTGAGCTCTGCTGGAGCCTGGTCTCATTGCTTTCCCTTTTTGACTTTCAGTGGCTTCATCCCCCAAGGAGGGGTAAATCATCACCCTCACCTTTATAGCAGTGGTTCTCAACCTGCAGGTCGTGACCCCTTTGGTGGGCAAACGGCCCTTTCACAGGGATCACCCGATTCATAACTGCCGTAAAATTATTGTTATGTAATAGCAATGAAAATAATGTTATGGTTGGGGGGGTCACCACAGCAGAGGAGCTGTATGAGGGTCGCAGCCTTAGGAAGGTTGAACACCGTTGCCTTTACAGAGTTGTGGCGAAGGGAGACGTTCACACTTGTGAAGTACTCTGCCCAGACCTGGCACGTTATGAAAAGGTGCTTCGCATGAGCTGTTTGTTGTTGTTATTGCAGTGGTTACTTGTGAGTAATATTCCGGCTAACTCTCCGAGTGCGATTCTGATCCCCTCTGCAGCCGCCCAGGTGGGAGAGGATGAGGGCTGACGAGAAAGGAGGTGGCTGGGCTGGCCGCCTGGGCCTGCCTTTGTCTCCCTCTTGTCCTGAGGGAGCCCCAGGTCACACCTGTGTTCTAGACCACTCTAGTCGTAGGCAGGCGACTTCATCCTTCTGGAAAAGGTGAACAGGGATGAGTCAGTCATTAGGGAAATGCAAATCCAAACCACAAGGAGAAAAACTCATTTTTGCTGCATGCTTTCACCCAAACCACAATAAGTGAAGAGGGGAAAGCAAAACAAAAAAGCCACAGTGAAATC
>PVJH01038342.1:0-17227 GCA_004026705.1 Nesogale talazaci | reverse complement strand
TTTGACTCTACTTATTTATGTGAGTCAGCCTTTCCCCACTTAAAGATCACTCAGTCCAAGTACCATTCCACCATGTCCGACGATCATTTGGAAGTGCGCTTGAGGCTGGCTGTCAGCAGCGACTTTCAGGACTATGCATCCCTGGCTCACTCCATTCAGCGCAAGTCCTCAGAGTCAACTTGGGTAATGATAAAAAAAAAATGTGCATAGCTAATTGTGCTGTGTGTGGACTCGTGCGGTTATGCAAAGTCCACAAACATACATAGTACATGTAAGGAATTCTCAATGCACTTATGAATAGATGTAATAAATAAATAAAGCTAAAGATATGTTTTGCATTTTTGTAGTAGGTAGATGATTTTGACTTGATCATTTTATAAGTAGCTCCCATGCTGAAGAAGTGTGAGCACCTTTGTCCTATGGGAATGCTTCTAATCAAACACCGACATCCTGTTCCCCAGAGATGCATCGGCCCTGGCTCACCTCCTGAGAGGGGCAGGTCAGGGTCTCCGTGCCTCCCCCAAGCCCAGAAGTAATTTTCAGATAAGGAGCTCTGCCTTTCTTTCCAGGGGCTCAGCCGGGAAGCCCAGGCAGATCTCTCAGGAGACCAAAGCAAGGGGATGTCTTCGCGTGTCCAGCTCCGCGGCTCCCAAAGTGGGGTTCCCTGACCAGCAGTGCATTCACGTCGCAGGGCTGCTGGGACACATGTCACCTTCTGGGGGTCTTGGGCGAGGAAAGTGCTCTTCTGACAGTTGCAGGGACAGCTCCCAACTCAGTCTGCCTTGGAGGAGTCCTGGTAGTCTAGTGTTTACACGTGGGGCTGCCACCTGCAACGTCAGCTGTTCAAAACCACCAGCTGGGTATCGAAAGAAAGAGATGATTTTCCATTCCCATGAAGAGTTGCAGTCTCAGAAACCCCCAGGAGCTGTTCTACACGGTCTTGTGAGGTCACTCTAAGTCAGCATGCACCAGACGGCAGCGTTTTTACTTGAGGTCTCTTCTAATTTCTGAGGACCCCAGGTGATCCCCGACTTGCGGCTGTCTCACAGGCATCCCTCCTCTTTTCCAAGGATGTCACGCTTACAGCCTCAGAACCCAAGCCACTCTTGCATGGCCTGATGTGAACCGCCCACAGCACCTTCAGGGAATTTATCTCCAGAGAAGGTCTCATTGAAAGGTGCAGGCGCTGGGACGTCAACCTGCCATAGGAAGACGCCCTTTAACCCAGCATCAGAATAAGCAGCACCGGGGCGCTTGTCAGAAGCCACCTAATAGAATCCACTTCTCCAGCCTCACCCTGATCTACTGATGCAGAAAGGCTGACAGAGAGGGTGGGGCAGCAGTTTGTATCTGACGTGCTCTCCCAGGGGCAAAGGGAGGATCCTAGGCTGCTGAGCCACAGACTGGAGGCTTGCTTCCTCCTGGAGGAGCAGCAGAAGCAAGTCCTGGCGTTCTCCTGGAAAACCAGTCGCTGGAACCCTGGGCCGCATGGGGTCGCCATGAGTCAGGATGAATGCGGGGTGACATCTGTGTCCACTTGCGCCAAGTCTGGGAGACGCTGCCCTAGGGGCGGGGTCCTGGTGGCATGGCGGCCACGCAGTAGACCGCTAACCGTGAAGTCGGAAGTTTAAAATCACCAGTCAGTCTGCAGGAGAAAGACGAGGCTTTCTATTCCCGTGATGAGTTGCAGTCTGGGAAATTCTCAGGGGGGGCAGTTCCACCCTGTCTTGTAGGGTCTCCGTGAGTCAGCATGGGCCCATGGGTTTTTTGGTTTCCGTCCGAGGGGACAATGTGACACTGGTCACGCTTCGATCGGCGATTCCACGCGTGTTCTGTGTTCCTGTTCCAGGCACGTCCTGAAGAGAGCCCTTCCCCGCCTCCACCTGCAAAGAGGGGGGCTGTTGGCTCTCGGCTCACCCACAAGCCTCCTCCCTGCAGCCCCAACAAACATTCCCCTTGCTCCGTCTCTTCTCACTGAGCTCGCCACCCGCCCCCTCTTCCCCCCGCCCCCCAACTCACACACACTTGCAACGCCTTCACCTCTCTCCCGTTCTGCCTCTTGACAAAGAGAGGAGCTTGGCAGGGGTTGACGAAGTTAACTCAGATCACACACAAAACACAGTGTTATTTTTCTATCTGCCAAGCTGCCAAAGGCAAGATGTCAGAGATCGCCTCTGCGAGGACGGAAGATCTCCCGCTACCCTGGCCTGTCTGTTCCAGGCAGGGAGGTTTGCTATTATGATTATTTTTGAAAGCATGGTCCAGTTCCCAGGAAGCACCGGTGACAACCTCTTGGCTGCTCCTGGCACCGGCTGTGACAGTCCCCGCACCGGCTCGCCGACCCAGGGAAGGAGCAGCTGGCAAGGCCCACAGACCCTCTGACATCTGCTTGGCATGGGGCTGAGTCCCGGGAAGGGGGCCACTCAGAGCGAGGCCGAGGTGCTGCGGAGCTGGGGGCCGGGTGTGCCTTGTCCACACGCTCCTAAGCATGGAGGCCTGCAGGGAGCCAGGAAGGAGTCTGCCGACTGCACCAGACAAGGGTTTAGGACAGTTGGGGCCGGGAAGGAGCAGAAACACTTTGGACAGAGCCCAGGTGCTTGTTCTCAGAGACCTGGTGCGGGCGGCCTACTCCCTGGGACAGAACTGAGTTTCTGGAGGGACTGGGCAGCTGAGCAAGGGTGAGGGAGGGCAGTTCTGGGGAAGAAGTGGCGGGGCCGTGCGTGGCATTGCATTCCCGGAAGGCAGTGGCACAACCAGAGAGAGCAGGCCTGTTCAACTACCATGAGCTCAGAGCAAGTTACCACCGATTTCCATGCCTATTTCTTCTACCATATTGGTGACCAGGTCAGTAGAAGTCTACCAGTCACCCATCTGTGGGGCATACGCTGGTGGTTTGTGCATTGCTATGGCACTGGACACGATGCCACCAGGATCGTTCCATCAGCAGCATCGCCCATGGTAGATAGGTTTCTGTGGAAGTTCCCAGACTAAGATAGGCTTGGAAAAAAAGGTCTGGTGATCGACTTCCAAAACCTCACCAAGGAAAACCTTACACGTCACATCCAATACTGAGCTGGACCAGGAGTTGGCAGATTTTTAAGACACAAGAGTCAATCCTGTCCCTCCCTCACAATAGTTTTGAGCTTATTCAAGAGCCATAAATATGTCTTTCGAACAAATGAAACCACCACCTTCTGAGCACTATCTTTGAAAACGTTTCCATTTTACTACAGAGCTGCGTGCATGCACTGCAGGCGTTGAAAATGGTTCAAAAGCCAGCTTGTGAGGAGACCCCAAGGGGGTTGGAGATCACTTGGAAAGCACGGTGGTGACAACCGACATCATGAAGGACTTTCAGGTGTGCATGGACCTGGCCGAATGGCCACCTAACCACAATGCTAGAAGGTAGACAGGTGTTACCTTTGGTGAAAGGGGAGATGGTACCCCTGAAAGAGAGATGGAGGTGGGATGGGGAAAGGGTGGGGGGGGGACAATGGGCAAAGCCATAGCCCTTGAAGTTGTTGACTGTAAACACAATCATCTGATATGTACTCCTTCACCTAACTCTGAAGAAAAAGTTGGTGAGGGAAATGAATCCCAGGAAGAAAAGGGTGTGCAAAAGGCAGGTGCTAGAGAAACCAGGAAATCCATACCCACAGAGACACAGTTTGCATTGAATCCAGACACCTGGTAGACGAGGTGTGAATTCAGATTCTCTAAAACGACAATCTCATTCACCACCGTTCTCCCAAACCGAGCATCGGGACTGTACCAGACAGGTGACCCATTTCCTGTGACAGTCAGCTTGTCTCCTTCCCCACAAGGGGCTGGGTACAAGGTTCACTGCTCAGACCCCTTCTTCAGACATGGACCCTAGGCAGGGTCTGGCCATTCAGAAGTAGGGTCACTCCGATCACGGTGGCTCATAGAATGGAACACACAATCTCCTCTTCCTAACCATGTGACAGGGCCAGGGACAGATGACCCAGGAAGCAAGGCCAGCTCCTGCTTACTGCATCAACAAAAAAGGGTCATTGGTTGCCTAAATCAATGACCCATGGATGGCAAGTTAGAGAGGGCACAAGGACAATTAATGCCACCACAGAAGGTGAACAACAGGGCATTCAGTGAAATCGATACCAGGCGGTGTGTAAGAGTGCCTCTTCCCCCTGTAAACATAGTCCATGCAGGGTCACGGGTGTGCTCATGCCCAAGGTTGTTTAAGTCAAGAGACTCAGGCCACCCCAACACCGTCATTGATGTCTGTCTTCTCCGGGCCTCTCTATTGTAATTGAAATGGATGGTTTCTTTCTAACAAACAAGAGATGGGGATAGGCTGTCAAGTCTCTACCCCCAAATTAACATGATTTGTTGTGATCTGTTTTCTGATCATTACATTTTCCCTCTATGACACGCTTTCATTTGTTCAGTCATCGTGATAGCATTCATTATGAAACAAGCTTCCACACGGAAGTAGAGCAAAAAGGGTGAGTATCAAGGGACGTGTCATGGTGGGAGATCCATGTAACTGAACGTCAAGTCTCGAGACAGTGTCATTCACGGACAGACACCCTTCCGTGGTTGTAGGGGGCCCATTGCATGGAGAAACTGGGGGGTGGAGCACCTACCCTGGGACCCCGCTGCCGCCAGGAATGCTATCATCCACTTCATCCCACTCTGCATGCCTGGCATACACCATTGCATCACGAATCATGCCCAGCCATCGAGCCAGCTAGGACTCCCAGGGACCGGGGACAACACAGCAGAACTGCCCTTGTGAGTTTCTGAGACTGTAAGTCTTCATGAGGGTGGAAATTCTTGTCTTTCTCTGATGGAGCTGCCAGTGCTTTTGAACTGCTGACCTTGAGATTCACAGTCTAACGGGCGGCCAACCCATCCACACCACCAGGCCTCCTCCTTAGTCACTGGTAGGATGGTTAAAATGAAAAGAGCTACATCATGGAATGTTAAGACACACACACACACATACACACACACACACACACATGCTAGGCTGACCTACCTGCGTGTGTGTGTGTGTGTGTGTGTAATTTATATAAGACATCCAAATTTGAGCAGAAGCAGAGGAGAGGACCCCATAGATTACCCATATTTAGGACCCTCGCATGCCTTTATCTGGCCCTGCCAGATGAAGTGTGCTTTGAAATGGCCAGGGCTTATCTTAGGGGTCTCAGGAGTTTGCTGGCCCCCCCCCCCCTTGGAAATGACCAGGGACCCTGGAGAAGAAAGTGATGTCCCACAGGCAGGTCAGGAGATCCCAGTCCTGGGCTTCCGCTCAAAGCAAAGACTTCTTCAGCAGCTGGACAGGACAGCACAGGCGGTTCACCTCCTCTCTGGACCCCCTTGGTCATGTCCGCCAGAGACATCTGGAGACCTGAAACTCCCCGGCTGGGGAAGGAGAGGGGACGCTCGGATCTCATCCCCTCCTCTGGCACTGGTGACATGCACTGGATCGATGACGTCGTGGGAATTCATGGGCAGATGAGATGAATGAAGAGAGCAACTCATAACTCAGGTGACCACTGAGCTATGAGCCCCATATGTTCACCTCATCCAGTCCATCTTCCTCTTGCCGCCCCCACCCTGACCATAAATCATCTCCCAGGAAGGGGGGGTGCACTGCTGGGGCTCATGGGGGATGCATGCAGCCCACTAGACAGATGCCCCCCGTGAAGCAGAAAGCAGAAAGATCGGGGGAATGGAGGGAAGAAAGCTCAGGCTTCCAGGACTGTGATGCGTGAGGTAAGGGGCGGGGGTGGTGTGTGGCAATAGAAAGAATCCTTGTCTTCCACTCAGAAGACACTGGTTCGAGTCTCAGTCCCTGTATCTACCGCCATCTGTTGGTGGAGGCTGCTAAGCTGCCAGGAGACCCAAGAAGGTTCAGAGAAGTCCACCCACTGAAAAACCCTACTTGCCTTGAGAGCCAAAGCCACAGTGGGCCACGCTGGTGGCACGGGAACAGGCAGCTTTCCGCTGGGCTCTGTGGCAGTTGACGATGACAGAACTGTGGTCCTCAGAAGGCCTCTGCAGTGATGACGTGGTTCCCCAGAGAAGCAGGGCTTGTCTGCCAAATGCTGGCTTCTCAAGCTTCTTGTGCATGGGGCCAGCTTGGCCAAGCAGCCAAAGACTAAGACTCTCACTCCGGCCAAGGGTAGGGGGGAAAAGCGATCTCCTTTTTGCCACGGCTTTGTTTTCCCAACCTCTCCCCTCGGCTTTCCAAGCCTTTCCTCCTCTCCCCAACCCTCCTCGAGGCTGTGGCCAAGGAAAAGGCACTGGTGGAACAAACCACTGATGTCGTCCTTCTTTCTCCCTCAGACAAGGTGAAGAGGGGTGTGTGTCCACTGGCTGGAATTCATAGCTGTACAGTCTGAGACAAGTGGACTCTAGTTTTCTAAACCGGATTTTTGTTTGTTTGTTTGCTTGCTTTTTGGGCATCACTGCTGTCTGGTGGTGGGAGTAGGAGGCCCAGCCCCACTGCTGGAATTGAACATCCATCCCAGTGGGCCACAGTCCCGTGCACAACCACTAAGCCACCGGTGCTCAGCCCTCTAAACCGAATTGTACTGCCTCCTTCTCACTTAATCCTCACCTTGATTGCAGGAGTTGGACATCATGATTCCCAAGAGGAAGACCTTCAGGGAGCTAGGTGGACACAGTGGTTCCAACAGGGGGCTCAAGCATAGGAACTGGGGTGAGGGTGGTGCAGGATTGGACAGCATTTCCTTCTGTGGTACAGAGGGTCACTCTGGATTGGGACTATTTCGATGGCCACCTAAAAACTCCACCAGCAACACCCCTGTGGCAGTTACAGAATCTGGTGTCAACTTGGGAAGGGGTGGAGACTAGCCTGTCAATGAGGTCAGAAATAAAGAGCTCGTTGGAGGTGGGACACACACATTCCCTGGAATATATTCCTGTTGACAAAACACATGGAGCCACACTGATGGAGCCATGGAGACCCACATCAGTGCTGAGCTGCTTCAACCACCACTGGATCCACAGGACTTTCCACCCACAGGCCTGTGTTCTTTCTTCCTGCATTCAGAATCATTGCATGTGCTGCATGAGTCTGAGGAAGAATTTATCAACTAGTAACAGACACATGGGCTTATAACAGATTTACAGACATGATCTGGACTGGACTGGGATGTCTTCTTAATGTACAATTGCTCTTTGGTATAAAGTTACCTCTTATACACATGAGTGCCTGTGAATTTGTTTCTCTACTCTACCCCAACTAACACAATCCCCAAGGGGACAATGGCTATAGTCACAGGTGGGTGGGGGCAGATCCTGGGCTTCTAACACTGTGGTGGAGGTAGAGGTAGCTAGCATGCTCGATGCCCAGCCACGGTATCTTGATGGCCAGCCACCACCCAGCTGACAAACAAGTCTGGGGCCTATTGCTCAGTGTCATCAAGTCAACCTGAACTGACAAAGACCCCCATGGGACAGACGGAGACCCTCCCCAGACTTCCACTGGCCTCACAGTTGTTATGTTAGGGTCCCTGGTCACAGCCACTGGGTCCATCCATCGAGTTGAGGGTCTCCTTCTTTTTCGCCGACCTGCTCCCAAGTATGGGACCTGAGAGCACCCGCAATCTCTCAGGACAATCTTAGGCAAGTCTCAAGCATCCTCCTCCTGACAGGTGCTCTATCTACTGTGCGAGGTGTCTGTTCCTGCCCAAGGAACTCCAACGTCACCATCCTGGGCCATTTTTCTGTAACTTCTGTTCCCAATGAAGCCATGTGCTCCAAAGGGCATCCCCATTGGTGGGGATACAAAAGACCTTCCTGTGGATTGAAATAGAGGCTTAGAGACTGGTCCCGGCCCTGCTGGACCACCATGTTCAGACTTTGACCATCCGGCCAGTTTCACACAAAGATTTGAATGAGAGACTGAGACCCTGATGTTCAGAGGCACAGCTGTCACTCTGGGAAGGCTGGTGACCTCTCTTTCTGCCCCCTCAGTCTCTGAATGGCTGTTGGAAAGGCAGGCAGGCCTCTCTGCCTCAGTGTCCCCTTTTGAGGGCAACATCATCTCCCTAGATGTTCCAGGCAGATGATTCTGTGGTTGACCACCAACACTCCTGGCCCACGCCTAATGGCTACACTGAGTCCAGCAGGAAGGGGGTGAGGAGTCCCCTGGTCAGTTCTCCACTCTTCATCGCACTCTGCCCCATCTAGAAAGCTTCCAAGCACCTGACAAGAGTGGGATAGCCTGGTGTGGTAGTTACATCATCTGGTGTCAATTTGAGGATTAAGAACAAAGGGGCAGTCTAGTCTGTCAATCAGGATGTATTCAATGACGCCTCTGTGTGGGTGTGACCTTCGCCTAAGGATTCTGGGAACTCCTGTATTTCTTCCCTGGAGGTGGAAGACACTCTTTCTAGGCTCACTCCCTGGGAGACATCCCTGTGGAGAAGACACATGGAGAGAGGCTGATGGAGCCGGACCTGTGGAGTCAGAGAAGTCACGTGGAGACCCCTGCCAATGCTGAGATGCTTATAACATTGCTGATCCACAAGATTTCCCACCACTGGCCTGTGATCTTTCTGCCTTCAGTGTCTTTGCATGTGTTTCATGAGTCTGAAGAGGACTTTGTAGATTGGTAGTGGACATATGGGCTCATATCAGACTTATGGACTTGATCTGGACTGGGCAGGGATATTTTCTCAATATTCATTGTTCTTGTATATAACACTCTTTCTTATACACATGTAAGTGTCCACAAATTTATTTCTCTAGTCTACCCAGACTAGCACACCTTGTGAACATAAATCAGGAATGCCAAAAGACCCAGGAGAGCCTGGGTGGGCCAAGCAGCTCACCCACTGGGCTGCTCACCAAGAGACTGGAGCTGTGCCTCCACAAAAAAATCCTCAGAAGAAAGGCCTGGTGTTCTGCTTCTGAAAAACCAACCATTTACAGACTACGGAGTGGAGCGGTATGTCCTGGGGTGGGGTGGGCTGGGTATCAGTGGCACCACTGAAGGGGGTGGGTGGAGAAGGGGAGGGGAAACGCAAGTGGGGGTAGAGTGAGGTGGGGAGAGACACCTGCCCCCTTCTGCCAGGTTCCATCCTATAGGTACACCTGCCTTTACCGATAACAGTCTCCTCTGTTCTAACTTATTCTGGCAGAGTTTGCACGCCCTGTAATCACTGTGCTAGTTCATTTCTCCCCAGTGATGGGCTGCGATAAGCCAAGTTGGTTGTTAATAACGCTACAATTTGCCTAACAAATTTCCAGCTTGTAGTACAGCTTCATTAATATGTTTAATTTATCGTTACAATTCCTTCAGGTTAATGGTTCGAGAGTAGGTTGAAGCGTCATCGGAGCCATGATGATAAAGAGCTTGTTTCTTATAAAAATGGAAAAGGGGAGAGCGAGTACCCAGGGGTCCCCAAGAGACCCCAGGCTCAGCTAGTGCTACAGCCAGGGGGCTGGACTGCCACCCCTCTGTCTCCTGGGAACACCGGTGACCCAGAGGGTGGGGTGGATAGACAGACTGACTGAGGGGCTCCTTGGTGGCCTGTCCAAGGGTGTCTCTTGGTGTCTGACCCTGCTAATGGGGATTGGGGCCCTGCTGCCTCTGTGCTAAGGGAGGGGTCCCTGGGTCAGGCAGGGCTGGCTCTGCGGCCCCCTGACGGGCTGTAATTAGCAACACACAGGGAGCTCAGAGAGCAGCCCCCGCTCCAGCCTGTGAAGCACAAGCCTGTTCTCTGCGAGCTATTTTGGGCCACTTTCTCAGCTGTTTTTCTGATCCCATGGCCTGTGCCGCCCCCAACCCCCTGGGCCTTCCTCTCCACCAAGCTCTGGAGCCCTGACCTTACTGGACCCCTGGCAGAGGGGACAAAAAGGGTATTCTGTGGTTTGGGCTGGTGCCGCCCCTCCCCACCCCCACCTCCACCTCCTCCCTCTGATCCTGTGGGCCCGGGGTATGAGTGTGGGGTCTAGGCTAAGACAGGCAAGAGACCAATCTCGGGGCTATCGTGCTGCCTCTGACTTAGAGCAACCGTACAAGGCACGGTACTGTGGGAGTAGAAGGCCTCATCTTTGTCCCGAGCAGTGGCCGGTGGGTTCAAACTGCTAGCTCTACAGTGAGCGCCCCAGTGGGCAGTTCACCATGAGAGCTCCTGGCTAAGGCGGAAGGTCCATGGACAAGAGGTGACACTCGGTGGGATGGATGGACTCAGTGGCTGCAGCCAAGAAGGACTCAAGCAGAAGCCCCCGGGGAGGCTGGTGGAGGGCGGGGAGGAGATTCAGTCCATTGTGCACAGGTCGAGGGAGGGCTCCTGCTCTGAGCTGGCCGCTGGCACCTCTCACATCTGACATGCCCAAGGCATGTCTCCTACATTGTCTCCTGTCAACTTGCGGGTACTAAGAGTCAAGGGGTGGAGTCTATCCTGTCAATCAGGTCATGATGATGGCCTTCTCATGAGGATTCTGGAAAGTTCCTCTCTCTCTCTCTCTCTCTTCTTCTCTCCCTTCATCTTCCTGCTCACAAGCCACTCACAGACTTTCGGAGTTCTGCTTCCTCCGCCAATGGCCACAACAACACTTTTCATCCACCTGAGAGCTTCCTGCCTTCGGCATCATTGCAAGAAACTGTGTGAATCTGAAGAGGAACTTTCAGACTAGCATTCGACTTACGGGCAAATATCAGACGTATGGGCTTGCTCTGGACCAGGCTGGGATGTTTACTGAATATACAATTACTCTTTGATACAAAGTTCTTCCTTATACATATATGCATGTATATGCATATACAACCTGGCCTACCACACCCACCACAAGAGGATGGCTGGGTCCCAGAACCGGGGCCCCCAGCTCACTGAGTATGGCTCACCCAATGGGAGGCCAGCAGCCTGGGGTCCTCAGGTCTGGGGTCAAAAGGGTGTGTCCCTGAGAGGAGTGGAGCAGGATGGGGAGGGGAGCCAGGCACAGGTGGGTCAGCAGAGGGCAAGACCCAGGACTGCTGGTTCCTCTGTCCACAGGCCCCTCACCAGTATCAGCTTCAGGCAGCCCTTAGAGCCAGGGGGCTCAATTCATCTATGGCCATCTACCAGTCGATCACAATCTACTAGTCAATCGCAAATGTAGTGTGGGGAGATCACATGGCATTATAAAAGTAAGCATAAGTCTATCGTCAATCCCATCACTTGATTACAATCGGCTTATGTCCGTTTTTTTTAATGCCACATGATCTATCCACATTACATTTGTGGTCAACTAGTAGACTGCAATCGACATTTTGAGCACCCCTGCCTTAGAGACACTGGGGTTCCCCTTGTACATGTGTAATATAAGTAAATGTCCCGATAAAGGCAGTCGAGGGAAGTTTGGGCTCTCCCGGTGCACGTTAAAGAGACCTCAGCCTATTGAATGAAGTATGGTGATGCTACGGGTGAGATGTGGGGACACTAACCCCCAGGTCAGCGGTTCAAACCCACCGGCCACTCTGTGGGGAAAAGACGAGGCATCTGCTTCCAGGAAGGACAGTTCTGCTCTCTCCCAGAGGGTCTCTGTGAGTGGACCTCCTGGCAGCGGTGCTCTGGGTTCTGGTGCAGATAGCCAAGAGCGCTCCTTAGAGGCCAGGAGGGCACGCCTCTGCCTCACCTGTCCTTGGAGAAGGATATCCTGCTGATAAAGTAGTGGGGCTGGAAGAAAGAGGAAGGCCTTTAACAAGACGGATAAGCACAGGGGCTGCTCCACGCTCCCCTCCCCGGGCTTCAAGGTAAGAGCAATTATCACGGTGGCACAAGACCAGGTGGTGTTTCGTGGTGTTGGGTCGGACTGGACTCACTCAAACGTGTACAGGAAAGAGCTTTCTATGAAGAGCAAGTGAAGACTGAGAAAACCTC
Organism: Nesogale talazaci; assembly: GCA_004026705.1. Classification (NCBI taxonomy): domain Eukaryota; kingdom Metazoa; phylum Chordata; class Mammalia; order Afrosoricida; family Tenrecidae; genus Nesogale; species Nesogale talazaci. Next base: position 5,342 of record PVJH01038342.1, on the reverse strand, counting down.
CCAGCCCCGTCGAGACCAACTCCAGAAGTCTGATCTTAGTGCTATACCAATCTATAAATTCCTCTTTGGACTCAGAAACACATGCAACGATGCCAAAGGCAGGACGGTCACCGGCCAGTGGGTGGAAAGCCTTGTGGATCCAGTGACGGTGGAAGCATCGCAACGCTGGTGTGAATCTCCACACGGCTCCTCCAGCTCCGGGGCTCCAGGGTGGCTGTGTGCCTTGTCATCAGGAATAAGCAGAGATCGTGTGCATCCTGCCTCCAGTGAGTTATTTATCCCCATAACACCTCCAAATGAGGTCATCAACAACAACCTGATGGACAGACGCGGCTCCACCCCTCCACAAGTTGACACCAGATTAAGTCACTGCCACGCCTGGCACCAGGACTGGTTGGTGTAGCCCCGGTTCTTCTCATTTTCTGCTCAGCCCGATCTCAAACCCTAACTCCTCTGACTTTCTCCCACTTCTAGAACATTTTGGAATGGAAGAGGCTTCCCAGGCAGGGCAGGACAAGAGAGAGAAGCACTGAGCACCTACTGCACCACAGTTCTTCCAAGCTGTCCCCTTTACGGAGACAGACAGCCACATCATTTCCCAGGAAGTGGCTGGGAGCTTCAAACCACCAACCTTGTGGTGAGCAGTCAAGCCCTGCAATTGGTGCATCGCCAGGTCTCCCTCCAGAAATGCCTCTGTGTGAAGTCTGTCTGCTTGTCAATCCCTTTACTGCGGCTTGAGCCTGGACCTTGAATCTGGTGCCACCCTCAGTTTCCAGCCCATCTGGCATGGGCCCGGTATCTTCATGGGAGCCACCATCACGTCTTTCCTCCTGTGTGAATTTGGCCGACCTCACCCGGTCGGACGGTACATCTGGATCTTTGTATGCACGTGCATCCCCTTCCACAGGAAGGCGGTGGGCCCCTGGTGTGTGACTTCCCTGCCCCAGTTTTTCTCAGCCTGTCCCCCCCCCCCGCCCCTGTGGGCCCTTCACCCTGATGGCTGTCACGCACAGACTTGGCAGAGACCAGGAAGGCTGGATGCGGCATACCCCTTAATTGTGGCGGCTCTGCCCAGATCCGGAGTCCATTCCAACTGCTCCTGCTCGTTTGCAGTCTCCAGTGCCAATGGATAGTTTCAATGGCCCCCAAATAATAACCAGCCACAGCCCCCCTGTCATCAATCCAACGGCATGGCAAGCAACATCAGTCAGTTCTTCCCTCTGTTAAGTTGGAGAGACCCTGATGGGTGACGGGCCCCACCGAGAAGCCGGGGTTCCCATGTTCTTGTCCTTGACCTTGGTCTTGACCTCTGAGCCAGAGAAGCTGTGCTCACAGAGACTGGTGCCAGCATGCATTTGGATGGTAACACTGTGCCATCCACGGGAGGCTGGGCCCTGGGCTGGGGGCAAACAATGTCCCTGAGATAGAATGTTTCTGAAGAGCCACTCGCTATCCCTGGAGGTAGAAGTCCACCTAGGGCCATCCCCAGAGGAAGGTCTGGAGACGGCTGGCCACTCTTGGAGCACGCCCTGCTCTGACACACACAGGGGGCCGGAGTGGGAATCGGCCCCACAGCAACAGGAGCGGATATGGGGATTGGTACTGATACTGGTGGGCAGTGGGTGCTGAGGGCTCTTGCTGGAATCCAAAACAAGCTGGGGGACTAACTCAGAAGAGGGGGGTGTCAGGTGTGGCAGGGCAGACCCCTGGGGGGATCCGGAGGGAAGAGGTGAGCACACCTTACATGGCAACGTCAAGGAGCCTCGAGAAGACATGGGGGTGGGAAGACAAAGTGTTTGGGTGACTGTAACTGTGCACCATGACCTGGCAGGGTGAGAGAGCTCAGGGAGGCCTGGGAGAGAGAGCCGCTCACTATTCCTGGCAGGTCCTACCACAGACCTTGGCCCTGCCATCCACCTTGGCTGTGGACAGCGGGTAACTCCGTGAGCTGACAGGATAAAACTCCCCATAGGGCTTTCTCGGCTGTGAATTTAAAACCAGATTGCCGGTCCCTTCTTTCCTGAGGTGCTGCTTGGGTAGGTTCAGACCAATCACCTCTCAGTTTGTCCCTGGGCACTAGGCAAGGACCTCTGGGGACCACCAGCAGTGACTTCGTTGGCCACCTCACATCTGAATGACCTTTGCAAGCCTTTCCGGCAAATGTCACCTTGGAGCAAAGTGGAACTGGAACTCCCATGCCCAGGCCCGTTGTGCCAGTTTTAGATTCATAGTGACAGTTGTGGGTTGTGGGTTAGGGAACTAGGTAGAAATTTTCCCATAGGATCTCTAGCCCACAAATCTGTACAGCCACAGATGGCCACATCTTTCTGCTGCAGGATCTGTGGAGAGTGAATCACTGACCTTCCAGCTAGCAGCAGAGCATTCTAATCTTGGCATTTCCAGGGTTCCTTAAGTGTAATTCACCAATGGGTGATGTCATGACAAACAGAGAAGAGGTTGACGTCAAGGATTTTATCTTGTTTGGATCGACAACCATTGCTCATGGAAGTAGCAGTCAAACAATCAAAAGACATTGCGTGGGGTAAGTCTGCTGCACAAGACCTCTTTAGAGTATTGAAAGCTAGCATGTGAAGTTGGACATTGATAAGGGAGGCTGAAGAAGAACTGATGTACTTGAATTGTACTGCCAGAGAAGACTGTTGAAAGAACTAAAAGGTCAAACCGTTCTGTCTTGGAAGAGGTAAGGCCAGGTAAGGACAGTGAGACTCTGCCTTACATACTTCGGACATGTCAGGAGAGACCTGTCTCTGGAGAAGGACATCCTGTTTGGTAGAGGAGGAGAGAAAGAGAGGAAGGCCTTCACCAAGATGGACTGACACGATAGCTGCAACAATGGGCTCGGACATGGCAACGAATGTGAGGATGGTGTGGGAGCAGGCAGTTTCATTCTGTAGTTCATAAAGTCCCTGTGTGTGATGCTCTGCTTCCCGACACCATCACTGAAGACAAAGCGGGTACATCAGTAAGTGTGAAGAAAACTGATGGTGCCTGGCTATCAATAGATATAGTGTCTGGGGTCTTAAAGGCTTGAAGATAAGCAAGTGACCATCTAGCTGAGAAGCAACAAAGCCCACATGGAAGAAACATGGCAGCCTATGTAATCATCAGGTGTTGATGGGATCAGGTATCAGGCATCAAAGACCCAGAACAAAAATATCAAATTGATGTGAATAAGGGGAAGCCTGAAGTGGAGACCCAAAGCCCATCTGTAGACAATTGGACATCCTCTTACAGAAGGGTCACAAAGAAGAGATGAGCTCGGTCAAGGTGCACCAAGGAAATATACAACTTTTCTCTAGTTCTTTAATATTTCCTTCCCTCAACTATCATGACCCCAGTTCTACCTTACAAATCTGACTAAACCAGAACATGTACACTGGTATAGATAAGAGCTTTAAAAACGAGAGATCCAGGGCAGATAACCCCCTCAGGACCAATACTGAGAGTAGAGATATCCAGAGGGTAAGGGTGAGGTGTGGGGGAGGAAGGGGAAGAATGATCAACGTATAATAGTCCCCCACCAGGGGGGGTGAGCAACAGAAAAATGGGTGAAGGGAGACACCGGACAGTGCAAAACATGAAAGAGAAATAAGAATTTATAAATTATCAAGTGTTCATGAGGGAAGGAGGATGGGGGAGGGAGGGGAAACAAATGAGGAGCTGATACCAAGGGCTCAAGTAGAAAGCAAATGCTTTTAAAATGATGGTGGCAACCAATGTACAAACGTGTTTGACACAATGAATGGATGGATGGATGGCAATACGAGTTGTAAGAACCTCCAATAAAACATTTAAACAAAAAAGATGTTATGGATTGGAACTGACTTGATGGCACTTAACAAACAGTCAAGGGTCTAGAAGGGAGAGGAGCCATGGAGGTGCATGGGCCTTCTCTACCCTCGGGGCACTCTTCCTCAAGCCCACCTTCTGAGGGAGCAAATGCTGCTGAGATGGGGGTTCTACAAGGGTCCTTCTAGCTCCCCAAGGCACCAGTGTTTGGCTGGGGGTGGGGGGTGAGGAACATGAGCTGGGCCAGGAGCCAACCGGACTTAAGAGGAAGGTTCTGTTCCAGCTCCCAGAACCTTCTAGGTGTTTCCTGATGCCCAACATAGATCACAGAATCAGCCGAGGATACCTGCAGGTCATGCTTCCAAGAATCACAATAGTAGTAGTCATAGCTATTGACTTAAGGGGAAGGCCAACCCAAAACAACAACAAGAAAAGATAACCCTTTAATTGCCACCTCCCTGGCCATCTCCAGCGCCTGCGTGACTGCCCGAGTCTCAGTGTCCCCTTGGGAGGATGGGGAGGGAAACCAGCGCTGGCCGTAGCCACAGCGTCCTGGCTAAGTTCACGAGCAACTTTGTTGTACACCGCCTAGCTGCATAATAACTGCAGGAAAATTAAAACCACAAATTAATAGCGCAGTGGAACAATCAGAAAAGGATATCTTCTTAATGGGTTCTGAAGAAGGCAGAAAGAGATAGAAACAGGAACCTCTCTTTGTCCTGGCCTCTGAACCCGACTAAGGGGGGGCTGGCGGAGGGCCCACCACCGCCCTGCATGCCTGCCCACCTTTGCCAAGGATAGCATGCCTGTCTCGGCCAAGGGTAATGGGGGCCCACAGCCTTCCCTGGCCTTGTTCCCAGCCCCAACTTGCTCTGTGTCTGGGAGAGCCAGGCCACCATGCCCGAGTCCCACCCTGGTTTCTCCCAGGTCTCTCTCTCTCCATCAGCTGCCCAAGATCCCGTGGTTAGGCACGCTGTCAGGAAGAATGTTCTATTTGAGCCAAACGAAGTACTTACTGAACCATTAAATCGAATCATAGCAATGAGAGAAGCCAGAAGCCCCAGTTTACAGGGTGCCTCACAGAATGGTGGAGTACCACTCCTGACTTTCCTTCTCTGCTCCCTTTGGGGGGCACCAATGCCCCTATAACTCCCCCTCCTCCCCCTTGGCCCAAAGCTCCTGTCCAAGGAGAGGTAAGAGGCCCAGAGGTCAGACTCATTACTGTAACCCTCACCCCACAGATCCCCACTCCATTTCATTTATGTCCCCCTAAAAGACCTGCTGAAGTCTGCCGCCCCAGTCCATGTTTGGAAATAGAGTCTTCGAAGCTGCGCCTAGTTCACAGGTGAACTCAGGTGCGCCTGAGGACAGGTGGGTCCTGTGCCCATTCGGGTCATAAGGCAGCAGAGCAGGAAGAGGAGCAGCGAAGAGGCAGGCAGTGGGGCAGCCACAAGCCTATGGGCACCAAAGAGGACACTGGGCGGCGAGACAGGAGGTTGCTCAGAGTCTCAGAAGAACCAGCCCCAGCGACC
>PVJH01038341.1:0-17220 GCA_004026705.1 Nesogale talazaci | reverse complement strand
AGATGATTGATTGATAAATAGATAGGTAATGATGGCTGAAGATGGACATAGGTAATAGATACAGACATAAATGATAGATAATGATAGAGACAGATGATTGATAGATAATGGTAGAGAGAGACATAGATTACTGATATAGACATAGATAGTGATAGCTAGAGATAGACATGTTGGATAGATAGATAGATAGATAGATAGATAGATAGATAGATAGACAGGCAGCGTTATCACTAGTTGTACTCCTCTGAAGAGCCAAGCCTACTATGGCAGTCATGTGCTTATGTTAATTTTATAATTGAAATGTAGGGGTGGAGTCTGGCCTGTTAATCAGGAGAAAGCCATTGAGTAGCTGATGAGGCCTCTGTGTGGGCATGGCTTTCACCTGAGACTCCTGGGAAATCTCGCGGTATTTCCCTCGTGAAGATGAGAAGCTATCTTCCCCAGTTGTTGGGAGTTAGTCTCAGAGGCAATGAATCACGGAAAAGACAAGATGCAGCGTCTGAGAAGCTGGAGGAGCTGGCGGAGAGACCACTCGGCTTTGCCGTGATGAAGACAGACCTCTGAAGCTGGAGTGGCATGCTGTTGATGGACCCTGAGCCCTGGAAGGGAGGAGCCATGGGGAGACCCCTGCCAGCGCCAGAATTCTGCACCCACTGACCTGTGACTTCCTGAGTCGGAAGCAGACTTTATAGACTGATTGCGGGCATAATGGATATTATTGGACTTAGGACTTTGCACTGGACTGGATTGGGATGCCTTCTTAGGGTCACAATTCTTTTGTATATAAACGCTTTCCTTATACCTATATGTGTGTCTCTGAAATTTGATCCTCTAGTCTATCCAGACTAACTCACCTACCTAGCAGTCTCACAGCAACACAGCCTCCAGTGACGGGTAAGGCTGGGGCCAGACACGTGCACCAAATGAGATTTGAACCGGGCTCTCCTGCCTGGAAGATGAGACTTCTACACTCAGTCCCCAACGTCCAGGCTGTCCCTCTAACAAGAACACCTCGTTGACTGTCCCTGAGTTAGTCCTGATGGCACCAAGTGTCTCAGGCGACTCCTTCCACGCCCCAGGTTGGGGGCACAGCCGAGCAGAGCCCACTGCCAGGAGAGGACCCCAGTCCCTTGGAAGCAGTCCACCATCCTGCAGGCAGCTGCCCCCCCCCCACACACACACACACACACAGACCCCATGGTCCGACTCCTCCCACCCGAGTCTCTCCCTGGGTCCTCCCCTCAGGGAACTTGCCAGGGCTCAGCCAGGCCAGCCCCAGAGTCCCTCTGTCTAGACATCTGAGATTTGAATGGCAGAGTTCCCTCGTGCCTCCAGTGCTGGACAGAAAGGCAGTCTGTCGCCAGGACCCCACCACCAATGGGCCCCCGCCCATGGTGACCCCGGGGAGAGGAGAGCTGCCCCGGTGGGTCTCGACCTTTTCGATCTCTGTGCCTTGGCGCAGCTAGTGGGCCCCGGGGAGCCCTGGGAGCGCGTCCGTCCTTGTTCTCCTGCGCTTCTTAGCCCTCTTCCCCGCAATCTTGTTAATTTATATGGCCTTGGAAATTGTCCGTCTCCCCAAGGATCTCGAATGCATTAACTTGTCGCCCCCGCCCGCACGCTCATTCCTCCAGGGCCCCCCCACCCCCCGCCGGCCGGGGAGCTGTTTGTTTTATTTGTTTATCTATCCCGCAGAACTGGCTCTTGGATTTACCGATGGGTGCCGCCGTTTTTCTTGTTTCCAATTCATTAATCCCGCCTTTATCTTCCCCCCACCTCCCCTGGCCTGCCTTTACAGCCCCGCGTCCTGCCTCCTCGTGTCAGACGTGGGGCTCACTCATTCCTGGGCTCCCGGCGCGGTCGTAAAGGCAGGGAGGCCGTGAATTCTCCGCGCTCCTCCCAAGCTGCCCTGCGGCCCACCGCTTCTCCCACTGGGTGAGGGCGGCATTGGCTCTGCCACCCACGAGGGGTCCCCCGTTCCTCCGCCCCCCTCTCCTCTTGGGCTCGTGGTGAGGTGGCCAAGCAATAAAGCCCGTCATCTACGGGGCAGCACGTGAGATGCATGGACGTGCGTGTACCATGTGTGCACTGTGTGCGCACACGTGTCTGTGGATATGTATACCCGTGGACACATCTGTGCCCTGGGCGACACACAGGTAGGAAGCAGACCTTAACCCACCCCACCCCCTCCATCTCACAGGGAAGGATTTGAGATGGCTCCAGAAATCGGGGTGCCTGGGCTTCCCTCCAGGGTGTGGCCAACTGCCCACCTCCAACTGGGGTTTGGGGAAAGTCTGATGATGACCCCCACTGATTCCCAGGGGCAAAAGAAATCAGTATTTTTGTAAACAAGAAACCGCATCTTCTCTGAAGATGGAGGGTCTTGCTTCCCTCCGTTTCTTACCCACAGTTCCACAGCTGCTTGGAATTAAATATCTGAACGGGCCGCCCAGGCTGCCCACGTTAACCCAGACCCGGCTGACTGTCACGGGCCCCTGGCAGGAGTGCCAATCAGTGAGCAGCTATCCCAGGGTGAAGTACACCCTCCCCCCACCCCCAATCCATAGCGATTTCGCCGGGCCACCCTTCTCAACTGCTTAGCAGTGACGTGATGGTGTCCTGTGGCAGCGGCGTCACGGTGCCCCATGATGGGGTGAAGCAATGAAGGGGTTAAGGGTGGGAGACAGTGCCTGTCACAGCCCTGGTCTCATACATGTCCACAAGTGTCGCTGGGTGTGGCCGCCATCACCTGACACCTCACAGGAGATAAAGGAACGAGGACAGGGGAGGGACCCACTGCCACCAGAGCGTGGCCCTTGGTCCTGGGCCCCTGGGCTGGGGGCCTCCTAGGCCCAGGGGAGACTGGGCCCAAGGGACTTGGGGCCCACTGATGCCACAAGGATAAGAGGGCCTTCCTGCCAAACCTAGACACACACACACGAACTCCCCCTGGTGGGAGCGGTGGTTTCAGGCTTATGTCAACTTGCACCTGTATACTAGGGCTGGGGCGGAGTCCAGCCCATCAGTCAGGTCACTGCCTGGTGCTGCTTCTGCGGGGTGAGGCCTTGGGGTCCCACCTCCCTCCTCCCTCCTCTACTGCCCTCTCCCTTCATCCTGGCTGGGGCTTTGTGTTCGCCTCCAGGAGTGCCCCCCCACCCCGCCCCGGGGCTACAGAGCTGAAGGGCTGTGGGAGGCCCCCGAGTGTGTCCCCTCCCCTCCGCCTGGGATCTGCACAACTGCCCCCTCTGGTCTGTGACCTCCCTGCATTCTGAGAAGGGGCCCAGCTGCCTCGGACCCCCGGCTCGCGTTTGCTGAGCTGGACTGGCCCTTGATGGCAAGTCCTTTCTCACTCGTCCATGTGGGCTGCTGGTTCTGTTTCTCCAGACAGACGGGTGTGACACAGGGTGAGCACAGGCCTCATGCCCCCCAGGGAGCAGATGGCAGGTGTCAGGCTCCTTCTGTGGCACCAAGGGGGGAGAGGTCAGGGGCGGAGGAAGGGCATGAACCGCAGGCTGCTTGTGCCACCTCTGCCCTGTCTGCACCTCACCCTGCTGGAAGCCATTACACTGGACCCCAGACCAGGTGGTCATGACTGTGGGCCCCACCCCCACCCCTGCCACTTTCCAGGGCCCTCACACAAGGACACACACCACACGGTGGATTTGCAGACGCCAGTTTAATAGAATGCCCTTCTGAAAATTCATTCCAAAATAGAGACGCTTTCTCCAGAACTGTAAAAGCCATAAAAATGCAAAATATTTCTTTAGGGGGGGGGGGTTTTAATCAAAAGGAGGCCTCAGTGTTCAGAACGAGGGGGGCCGGCGTGCGCTCCTCCTGGGGCGCCCCGCCCCGGCGGCCTCAGTTGTTCTCAATCTGCTCCAGGTCCAAGTCCCCACAGTCCAGGGGGAAGACGCCCTCCTCCTCCTCCTCCCCCGCGCTGTCTCCGTCGCTGGCCGCCCCAGGGCCCTCGGGCTCCCTCGGGGTCCAGGGGCGGGGGTGGGCGGGGCTGGAGGCCGGCGTGACGGCGCGCATGAGGCCGTGCGTGTCGCCCGGGGAGGACGCCCCTGTCTTCCCGTGGGCCTCCTCCTCCTCCTCGTCCTCCTCGTCGTCCAGGGAACACAGGCTCTTGGAACTCTTCAACGTCTGCAAGAAGAGGGGGCACGCGACAGGCTGGCATCCTCCGTCTGAGACGGAAACCACCGGCCCAGGGGCCCCATCTGGGCCTTGACCCTGGCCTGGACCACTGAGGGGCCCTGCCAGCCCCCTGCCAGCCCCACTGACCCCCTGGAGAGACACGGAGGGACCCACCCACCCAGGCCGGCCACGGTCCTTGTCCCTCCCCCACAGCGGCCGGCCTTGCGCAGACCTAGGCAGTCAAGGCGGCATTAGAGACAAGCTCCTGCCTGCCCTGCTGCCCAGCCCGGGCCCCATCAGGGCCCCACCTCTCTCCACCTCCTCAGGGCCACTCCCACCCCTGCTACCCTTCTCTTCCCCCAAACAGGTGAGCCCTGTCTCTAAGGCGCAGGTACACAGAGAGCCAGGGCCTGTCCCTAGATGCTCTCCCGGCCCCCAATGGCCTGAACTCTGCGGGTCAGAGGCCACCACTGCCTGCACCTCACACACTGTTAGAGCTGAGGGCTGCCCAGGCCTGTGCCCACCCCGCTACCCCCTCCCAGGACTGCAGACAGCTCCCAGGAGCCTCACAGCCATCTCTCCGGGGGACTTACAGGCCAGCCTGTGGAGGTGCCTCCAAACCCACCCTCTCCGTGTTGCATTGCCCGGCAAGCAGCCTGGCCTTGAGTCCCGGTCCTCAGCACCAGACACCCTCCTCCACCCAGCTCCATGGGGCACAGTCTGCCCACGCTCCCCTGCCGGTGTCTCCCCCGCCCACCCCCAGCCTGCACCACACAACAGGGGCTCCTCAAGGGGAAGGGCTTCTGTCCGGCCCTCCCTCCGCCCCCTCCGCCCGGGCGGGCCTGCGCAGCAGCAACCACCGCAGAGAGAACACGGGCGTGCCGGGTTCCGGCTTCCTGCAGCCCAGCATTAGCAGCACTGGCGGGCACCCGGTGCCTCCTCTTCAGCGCGGCACTGCCCGGCAGTCCCCACCTCGCCCGGCACGAGGCGCGACACGGGCTTCAGGCAGGCGCTGCAGTGTTCGGGGCCACTGTGCGTCCAGCTACATTTTCACACACAAACAGGAGCCCCAGAGACTGATGTCTCTTAGACAATCCCCGTCACAGGACGAGCTGTGTGGGTTTGGAGCCCTGAGAGTCTGTCTGCCGGCGTGACGTAATTCGGAGACTACCTCTCCGTGCCATCTAGCTGAGCAGGGGTTGGGGTGTGAAAAGCTTGGGAGCAGCTATGGGAGACGTGACTAGCGAGCCGGCTCCTATAGGAACAGAGGCTGGCTGGGGCGAGACTTTGGACGTGGTCAGGAGAGGGCGGTCCCTGGAGAAGGACATGGTGGTTGGCAAAGCCACAGGGGGATGAAGAACAAGGAGGTGCTCGGGGAGACGGCGGGGACGGGGGCTGCAGTAAGGGCCCAGGCAGGGGAGCCATGGCAGAACGTGCAGGACGTGCACGGGGTCACTGGGTCAGGACCAACAGTCAGCCTGGAAGCTAGAGGTGAGAGCAGCGTTCTCAACCTGTGGGTCGTGACCCCTTGGGGGGGGGGGGAGGTCAAACAGCCCTTTCACAGGGGTTGCCCGATTCCTGACAATAGCAGTATGACAGGGATGAAGCCGCCATGAAAACGATGTCACGGTGGGGTGGGTGGGTCCCCACAACGAGAGGAAGGTGGAGAACCCTGATCTAGATCAAAGGACACGCAGGGCTCCAAGAAGTCACCAGAGGACAGGACCACGGTCCCCCGGGACCACGCCTTCCCCGCCCTGGGACCCCGCCAGGCTCACGAGCCCTGCGTCGGCCAGGGTAAAGCACTCGGAACAAAACGCCCAGATGCTCCAGGAGTCCTGACTTCCCAGGCCCGTGGAGACCACAGGAACCCCCAAAAGCTGCCTGACAGGCTCTTGACACCCCCGGGCCCAATCCCGCCCTGACACCCCAGCAAGCTGTCGCGCTGGGCATGGGGTACGGCGCTAGGGCCCCTCCCCCAGGTGTCTGCGGTCCTCAGACAGCCCGGAGATGCCCGGCCAGCCCCACCTGCTCACTGCCCACAGAGTGAGTGACAGCTGGCCGAGGAGGAGCCCGCTGCCCTGCCAACCCGCCCAGAGCGTGGCATTGCCCCAGGCAGAGCCAGGGAGGCAGGGGGGCACAGGGAAGAAGGGCGGACGGATGGGCACCAGGGTCACAAGACAGAAACCAGTGTCGACTGCTGAGCGGAAAACGACTTTGTGCAAAACGATGACGACAACAGGCTCGAAAGACAAGCAGAAGCTGCAGCAGCATAGACCGTGTAAGAGTTTAAAAACTGGGGGGTGGGGGACGTACGGTACGTGTGACACTCAGCGGACAGTCAGCCTCTTGTCTGGGGGGCAGGGGCCTGGGGGCAGGAGGCGGCCAGTGCAGCTGGCCCAGCTGCTGGCACCAGCACGAGACCACGCTGTGCGGGAGAAGCACAGGCGGGGGCCAGCCTGGCCGACGAGAGCACGTCTGCCTCCCCCTGACCAAGGGGCAGGATGGATCAGGCCCAGGCCCAGGCCGAGCCAGAGGCCCAAAGGACACCACATGCCCACACCACGTACAGGAAGGACACTGCTCATAAGACAAGTATTTTAGCCCTGGCACCCACCCCTCCTTCCGCCCTGCCTTTAGACAAGTGAGAAAGAAGCAAAGAAAGACTCACGAGGAACTTGGCAGGGCCGTGGGGGTGGGGGGCACACTGTTCACAGAGGACTCAGCTAAAAAGCCGTGAGGCAAGCCCCTTGATACACTGGCTCAAAATGGACGCCTCCACTAGGCAGGTCTTGAGGCCTGGCGGTGCCGTGGTACCCAGTGGGGATGCGAGCCACCAGGTCAGCAGTGTGAAACCAGCAGCCACTCCACAGGGGACGGGCGGACAGACAGATCTGTCCCCGTGAAGAGTCACCTGTCCTACAGGGTGCACTCGAGGGCAGGGGACTCTCTCTGGGTGAGTTCCCTACTGTCCTTCCATCTTTGACAAACGTACACAAGAGTCGAAAGTCTTCACAAGTGAAGAAAGCCCTTTGCAGGAAAACAATTCCTCCGGGGGCCTGGCGGGCCCTGGGAACCTCGGCATCCCACCCTGCAGTCAACAAGACCTGCGTGAGGCCCGGCTACGGCTCCAGACGCCCGAACAGGGGTCACGATAAGAGGGCCTGGAAGAGTCCGGGGGGAACGCAGACACAACCCAAGGTGATTCAATGGTAATATTCACAGAGGCGGCTGCAACTTTTACCTGAATCACAATCACAAGTTGTATAAAGATTCCTCGCACCTGACACTGAGAACCCAAGACCTCCTCCACTCCGACTCCGTGGGAACGCAGGCTGGCCCAGGGCAGACTGTCCTGCTGGAAGCACCCTCCTCCCCCCACGGCCCTTCCTGACCTCAAGGACACTCCCCGCCCAGCCCCCCTGCCCGCACCTGGACTTCCAGGTTCCCTTCCAGGGTCTAGAAGGCGGGTCTGGTCGCCTTCCACCTTGGCAGCGGGGGTACCAGACAGGGAGACCACCTCGCTTGGAGATGACCAAGGACAGGGCCCCGTCAGAGGGAGTGGGGCCAGTGGGAGAGTGTGGGGCAGGGGTAGGCTGGGGGAGCTCAGACTTGCCCTCCGAGAAGCTCACGGGGCCAGCACAGAGGTCTCCAGTCAACAGCCCGAGGGAGGGGGAGGAAGAGGGGGTTCAGAAACAAAGCCCCCAGCAGATACACCACTTCAATCCCTGCTCTGCAGAGCACGAGGCCAAGCATGTCTGACTGAAGCAGGGTGTCCGGAGGGCAGCAGGTGCTTCTCCAGGAGGTCACCTAAAACCCCCAGATCCCGAAGCAGATGCGTCCCCAACACACAGGGGCCAGAAGGGGCTAGCTTGGACTTGGTCCCCAGACTGACGGGCTTGGCACAGGCCCACCCGGATGGGACCCGCCTCCTCCCACTGGCCCCCTCCCAGCTGTCCCCAGGACCACCGTCTGCGAGGGGAGGGCCCAGCATCCAGGAAGCGGACCCGAGAGGCGGCGTTCAGGCCAGCCTCAGCTGCAAGGGGAAACCCACAGCTCTGGAGACCCCAAGAACGGACCCCCCCCAACAGTGGCCATCAGCCCAAAGCAGCCTGACCCCCGGGGAACGCCCACCCCACCCCCCACGAAGTCGGGCCGCCCCGCCCACGCCCGACCGAGGAGAGCCTCACCCGTGTCATTTTCAAAAAGTCCAAGGCCGGGCGCGTCCACCGCGCGTCCTCCTCGCGCCTCCGCTTGCGCCGGCCCTTCCTCTCGCCCAGCACGCAGGGCTGCGAGCGGCTCCGCAGCAGGCCCATGCGCCGGCTCAGCTCGGGCGTGGCCGTCGGGGTGCTGCTGGCCGAGGGCGGGCCGCCCGGCGCGTCCGCCAGGTGCTCCTGCGACAGCGAGAGGCGCCGGCGCGACGAGGACGACGACGAGGACGAGGACGTCGAGGAGCAGCAGGACAGCTCGCCGGGCCCCGCGGGGCCGCCCTCCACCGAGGCGGGCCGGGGCCCGGGGGGCGCGGGCGAGGCGGGGCGCGCGGGGGCCGGGGCGCGGGCCGGGCCGCGCTGCAGGGGGGCGCTGCCCCCGCTGTTGCAGCGCCGCTTGGAGACGGGAGTCCAGACCTTGGAGCCGCCGCCGGGCCGCCACGGGGAGCGGCAGCGCGCCAGCTCGTCGGGCTCCGACAGGGACCGGCAGTGCCGCTTGGTCGGCGGCGCCAAGGGCTGCCCGGCGTGCTCGCCCTCGGCCAGGCCGGCCTCGCCGTCGCCCACCGCCCGCGCCGCCGCGCCGGGGGCCTCGGGGCGCCACTGCAAGCCCATGGGGGCCGCCGGGCCGAAGGGGCCGGGGGGCGGGAAGGGGAAGCCGGGGTGCTGGGCCCCCTCGCTGCGGGCCGGCCTTCCTCCACTCACCACCTTCCAGGGGCTCTTGACCACTGTGGAGACAGAAGGAAGGTGGGGGCGCCGTGAGCTCGCTCGGCCTGGGGTCCCTGGGCCCCTCGAGCGGGTCTGCCTCCCCGAGGAGAACTGTCCCTTCAACCAAGCCCGATCCGGCACCTCGGACCCCCAGGGACCCCTCGCAGCCGAGCTCAACTCCTGTGGTCTCTTCACCGTGGGTACCACCACGAGGCTAGCACTTCTCACCACCAGCCCCTCAGGGGCGGGGGCGCTTTCTGCTCCAGTCCCGGAAACCCGCAGGGGCACTTCCGCCCTGTCCTACAGGGTCCCCACCAGTCAGTAAGGAAATCGCCTCAGCTTCCGCTCCCACGGGGCCCCGGGACCCCCATGAAGTGGGCAGTTCACTGGCACCTCCCAGGCCCCTCAGACCCCGGCAGTGCCGGGAAGGTGGAGCTTCCTTAGGCTCGGCCCCCGCGGGGTCCCTGGTCCAGCGCCCACAGCGCCCCAGGAAAGCGCCCTGGCCGTAAGCACTTACCATTGAGGCCAAAAGGGAACAAGCCCCCGCTTTTGCTCACTTTCTCGGCAGGGTACTGCAGGGGACAAGAAGGAGAGGGTCAGTGTGCCCCACCCCCGCGGGAAGGGGGCTCCTGAAGGAATGGACCCCCTCCTCTATCCCCTCTACCCCAGTCCTGACCCACCCACCCCGTCCCCAAGAATGCTGGTGTTTGTGCAGCTACCCCCATCCCTCCGCATTTTCTCTTTGCCCATGGAAAACCTAGTGCTCAATAAATCGGAAAATGTGTTCTCGTCTTAATGGAGAGCTTGGGCACCCCAACGGGCCCATTCACCCCGAGCCTCCTGTCCTCGCCACCATTGAGGCCCACATGAGGGGGCAGTGCCCTGGTCCGGGGCTAGACTGCTTGGTGTGTATGGGGGGCTGGGCCCACCCCGGGCGCAGACCTCACCGCCCACGAATCCCACCTCCCCCGGAGAGGGCATTTCCATTCCTGAGTTCCCCATCACTCCAGCCAGCTGTGAGCTGTGAGTCTGACCCAGTGCCCCGCAGCCCCCACACTTCCTTGGCCCCAGGACACAGTTTCGCAAGACCCCACAATGCATTTCCACCCCCATCCTTGCCACCAGCACCAGGAGGCTTATTTGCCAATCTCTGAAACACATCTGAGGCCCTATCACCCCTGTCCAGTGGTCACCCACTGCCATGGTGGCAGGCCACTCAGGAACCCTCACCACTGCTCTCTGGGTCAGCCAGTGGGCCAACAACCTCTGTGTGTCCAATGGGGCCCAGCTCCCTGGCCCACTCCCCCCCTCCTCGTGTGAGGGTGGGTGCTGGAATCACAGTGGTCATTCGGCAGTGAACAGTCACAGGGGCAGAGAGCCATCCCCACCACGACCCCTCTCGACATTCAGGGGCGACTGCAGGCATACCAGGCAGCTTAGACTTAAGACTTAGAGGGGGTGTCTCCCTCCACCTGTAGAACCTTCCTCAGCAGCCTGGTGGTCACCAGGGAGAGTGAGCGGGAAGAGGGGGCACTTATCAACAAAATTGGTGCTGACAGAAGGGTCCCCCTGCCTCAACGACACCCGGGCTCCTCCCCGGGTCTGGACACGGTCCTGTGACTCTGAAAGCTGTTGCTCAAAATGAGGAGGAATGGCTGCAGATACCCCTTCATCTCTGGAACACGGGAAGTCTGAATGGAGGAAAACCAGAAGCTGTGAACAGTGGAACGCATACGGATCGCTCTCCTAGGCACCTGAGTACCGGAGCAGAGCGACACTGCCCTTTTGAAGTGGACAGTAACATAGTCTGTTACACAGGGAGCACGGTGGTGGCCTGTCAGGCTGCTAACCACAAGGTCATCAGTTCAAACTCACCTACAGCTCCGAGGCAGGAGAGACTTGACTTCCTAGTCCCGTAAATAGTTACAGCCCCAGAAGCCCTCAGCGGCAGTTCTTCCTGCCCTGTCTATAGGGTCACGTGAATCAGAACTGGCACAGTGGCAGGGTTTTTTTCGGATCTGCTAGGGGCCAGCCGGCAAACCAAAGCAGAGCGACATCCTACGAGTCATCAGAAAGGGCACTTCAAGATCGCTCCTGCAGTACAGTGCTGTCGGGGACAGGACGATGTCGAGGCCTACAGAGAAGCCCGGGTCTTCATTCATCCGGCCACGTCTGCTCAGATGTCGGCACCCACCACTAAAGCCAGTGATGAAGAAATCGGAGTGTCACGGCGGGCGGGCTCTGCAGGTGGGCTGATGATGACGGGGAGGGGAGGGTCGGGAACAGAGAAGGGTCTGCGGCTGCAGCACAGAGCCTGGGGAGAAACAGCACTGGGCACTGCAGGGCAGGACTCTACCAGGCCAACGGCATCTTCGCCGCAAATCTCTTTACACACAGGCCTCGCCGATTCAGCAACCCCCAGAACCAAGTCAGCTCCCGCTGTGTGGAGTGCGGGGGATCAGGAGGTGAAGTTTCACGGCAAGGCGAGGCGCCAATCCCAGCACAGACCGTCTGTGGCTCGTGGGCCTGCTCGCTCAAGGGGTAGCTGAGGGAAAGGGAAGCCCCGAGGGCCCATGCACAGCCCCCGGGGGTCCAGCAGGTGCTGTACCAAGCAGGTCCACACCCCGGCCCTGCCCTCCCAGCCCAGAGGCTCCTCTACTGGAGCCCTCTGTTGTAGCCAGGGTGTCAGGGCGCCTTGAGCATAGTCCATGGACTCTGTTAATTGATTCACGTGAACTTAGAGTTAATCTCAAGGACAGGTCCCCTGCCACGTTCTGATGACAGATACAGAGCGTCTCCATCGTCTCTTCCCCCAGATGCAGCCAATCTGGTTCCCATGGACACGTATATGTACACATAAGTAAGGCCACGTGTGTGGCCACCGCATGTTGCTTAGAAAGTTCTTTGCTTGGCATAAGGCGTTGGCTCTCCACAATCCTGCCATGTCATCGCTGGCATCGTCTCTGTGCCCAGGACCGTCACTTCCAGCTGCTGATCCATCTGTGTTTCTGTGTTGACATTCCACTCACCACTGGCTATCAATACATTTTGACTGACTGACCCCTTTTTAGACTGCAAAAGTTGTTCACACTCTTCAACGTCTTCACCTTTGGCTTCAGTGGTTGGTGCACGAATTTGAATACTCATCATATTAACGGGTCTTCCTTGAGAGTGCATGGATTACTGTCCTAGCACTGATAATGCTGGACCTGGAGGATAGATTTTGAAATGTCCTTTTTGAGGGTGAACGCAATACAGTCCTTTTCAAGTCGCCATTTCCAGTATAGTGGACCATATGATTGTTTAATTCAAAAAGGCCAGTACCATTGTTTAGTTATGTAAATATATGCAAATGCAACAAGGAAGCAGATGGTCTTTGGGCCTCTACTTAAATCTTCAGTACAATGGTTTATTCTAATAATGTGGCATTGCATGATACTCACCTTCCTGACATGATCACTGAAGCCAAAACGGGTGCTTAAACAAATATGGTGAAGAAAGCCAATGGTGCCCCGCTATTAAAAGATAAGCATCTGGGGTCTTCAAGGCTGGTAATTAAACAAGTGGCCATCTAGCAAGGGAGCAACAACACCCTACAGAAGAAGCACACCGGCCTGTGTGCTCATGAGGTGTCAGAAGTTCAAAAACACGCAATCACATCCATGTAAAGGGGTGGGGATGTAGTGGAGACCCAAACCCCACCTGTAAGGTAACTGGACAAGCCCTCTCAGAAGGGCCACACAGAAGGGATAAGAAACCAGAGTGCGGTGTGACACTGATGAACCACACAACTATCCTCTAGTTCTTTAAGGTTTCCTCCCCTTACTATTATGGTTTTTGTTTATTCCAGCTCATTAATCATGTTCAATCGCTATATGCTAGCTTGTCTATTTAAGATAGTTCGATACATGAAAGTCAAGGTAGACAACCCTGCAGGCACAGTAACAGGAGCAATGGCGCCCTGAAAGTACAGGAAGGGGTGGGGGGGCAGAATGGGAAGGTGATAGCATTGATTGTATAAACCCACTCAATGGGATCAAACAACAGAACTGTGTGTGAATGGTTATACTGTGTAAGACATGGCAAAAACACAACCTATTACTGAGAAAAAAAATGAATAAGGATTCCTACGGGGTCTGATGGGGGAGGAAGGGGATAAAGGAGAACTGAGAAGGAAGAAAATGTTTTGAAACTGATTGTGGTAGCATTTGTACAACACTGCTTGATGTGACTGAACTATGGAATGTTCTATCTATAAAAGTTCCCAAATAAATGATTGAAAAAACAGGAAAAAAAGGCCACCATCCGTCATTTTAACTCATTAATGCCTAAGCTATTGACCTGCAAGCCTTCTATCTCCTTTTTGCCCCCTTTCTCTTTTCCTTTTCTTTTTTTTTTTTTTTGGGGGGGGGGGGGGGGGGGGCATCACTGCTCTCCGGTGGTGGGAGTATGGGAGTAGGAGGCCCAGCCCCACTGCTGGAATTGAACCTCCGTCCCAGTGGGCCGCAGTCCCGTGCACAACCACGACGCCACCGGGGCTCAGCCCTCTTCCCCTTGTCCTTGGTTGATACTTTGTGCATTCCATGTTTCAGTTACGAATGGCTGTGTGCAGCTGGTTCTTCTCGGTTTGAGTCTAATTTAGCTTTAACTAAAAAGGAATAAGGATGACCAAAGAGTTCATCTATTTGAGCTGTGGTGCAGGCGAAGAACACTGTATGTTCCATGGACTGCCACAGGGACAAACTGATCTGTCTTGAAAGGAGCATGACTTCGGTGTGCTTTAGAGGCTGGGACAGCGAGTCTCTCTCTCTCTCTCTCTCTCTCTCTCTCTCTCTCTCTCTCTCTCTCTCTCTCTCTCTAGATCAGTCCTGGGGGAAGGACATTGTGAGTGAGAGAGAGAGAGGGAGACGCTCAGCGAGATGGTCTGACAGGGTGGCAGCAACCACGGGCTGAGGCACGGGAATGGTGTGAAGACCACGCGGGGCCGGCGGTGCTTTCTGCTGGCGTGCCCGGGGTCAGCTGCAGCCACTGCAGCACTGCTTGCCTGCATGCTCTGCTCACTTGAGATCTGTCTCTATGGGGTGAATGCCAAGACTAGGTGGAAACTCCGGGGGCAATGAGTGTCCGTGACCGGGCGAGGAACGGCTCCCAAAGAGTGGTTGAGAAGAGCCGTGCGGCTCAGAGGTGATCACGCAAGCCACCAGCGTGCCCTGCAGAACGCGCTGGACCGGGGCAGGCTCCGGGGCGTGCGTGCTGGACGACAGCAGGGGAAAGGGGCGAAGGGGGCGCACGAAGGGAGGTGGAATACATGCAGGCTAGACAACTGGCCACCAGTGCCCACGATAACCAAACTCAACTGCCAATAAAAAGAAGGGGCGGGCCCCTCTCGAATGCCGGGTGCTGCATGTTGGCAGTCCCAAGTTCTCCAGCCTGGCATGGCGTGGACTTCGTAGGCACTGCTCATTACAGGAACACAGGCCGGTGGAGGGGGACGGGGTGGGGGGGGGGGCCGAATCTCGATGCTTTGAGAGCAACAAAGAAACTGATGGCCAATGTTCAATGGTGGACGGTCACGTGTAAGGAGGTTTTTTTTGGTATCTCTTCTTTGAAAATTCTTCCTTCTGACAGAGAATGCCAAAGACTGGTGTCCACCACCAGCAGAGGGGTCTTCCTGAACAGAGTCACCGTTCGCCAGGCGTGACAGAATCATGCCTGTAGGACAACGCGGGCTGATGTCCGCCATGGGACGGGTAGGTGGGAGCTAACTGGGTTCCCCCCCAGGGGGTCGTTTCCTCTGCCCTGGAAGGGGGCGCCCTCTGCTCCAACCTTTTCCAGCACAGGACACCTGTCAGGCCTCGGGCACTGCCTGGGATCAGCTGCTGCACTGACTCCCCGGTACAAGCTCCGCACACCAGAGGCGCTGTGTCTTGCAAGTCTAGGTTGAACTCCTGAAGCCGTGAGCAGGTCTCCGGCGAATGCTAATGGGCAAGGCAATTCAGAATGTCGTCATAGTAGCTTTGGGCCAGTCTCTTTCTCATTCGTAGAAATTGCTGGCATGTCTAGCTAGATAAGATAGGTGAGATAAGCTGAGCCTTGGTGGCGCAGTGGTGGTGTGCAGAGCTGCGGCCCACAGTGTTGACGGTTCAAATCCAGCAGCAGCTCTCAAGGAGCATGGCTTGGCTTCCTACTTCCACCAGAGCAGTGTGGTGGGGGAAAAGAAAAAAAAAGGTAGGTGGGATAAACAATCCAGAGGAGAAAACAACAGGGAACAATGATTGTGGGGGGGAGGGTGAAAGGAAGGAGGTGTCTACAAACCCAGGGACAAGGGAACTACAAGTGATCTCAACTCAATGGCAAAGAGGGCATAGGATGTCTGGTGGGCCTTTATCAAGGGCAATGCGGCCAAGGACGTTACTGTAACCTGAATGAAGGTGGAATGTGATAGAGGGACAAGAGGGAAGTGAAAGTAATAGGAAAAGGAACTAGGAGGCAAAGGATACTTACAAAGATTTAAATCAGCGGCTCTCAACAGGTGGGTCGAAACCCCTTTTGGGGTCTAACGATCCTTTCACAGGGGTCCCCGATTCATAACAGTAACAAAACGACAATGATGAAGTAGTAACGAAAATAATGTTATGGTTGGGGAGTCACCACCACAAGAGGAACTGTATTAAAGGGTTGCGGCACTAGGAAGGTTGAAAACCACTGATCTAAATACAGGCATGTATATATGTAAGTATATTTATATATGACGGAGGGGCCCTATGCTTAGATCTATGCACGTACATTTATAGGTTTAGTATTAAGTTAGCAAATGGACATTGGGCCTCTACTCAAGTATTCCCTCAACGCAAGAACACTTTGTTCCAATAACCTGGCATCCTGTGATGCTCACCTTCCCAACACTGTTACTGAAAACAAAATGGGTGCATAAACAAATGTGGTGAAGAAAGCTGACGGTGCCTGGCTACCCAAAGATATAGCATTTTGGGTTTTAAAGGCTTAAAGATAAACAAGTGGCCATCTAGCAGAGAAGCAACAAAGCCCTCACGGAAGAAGTACACAGCCTATGTGCTCATGAAGTGTCAAGGGGATCAGATATCAGACATCAAAGACCCAGAATAAAAAAATAAAAATCATAGCAATGTGAATGAGGGGAAGGGCACAGTGGAAAACCAAAACCCATCTGTAGACAATTAGACATTCCCTTACAGAAGGGTCACAAGGAAGAGACGAGCCAGTCAGGGTGCAGTATAGCACTGACAAAACATACCACTTCCCTTTAGTTCTTTAGTGCTTCCTCCCCACCACTATCATGACCCCAATTCTACTTTACAAATCTGACTAAAACAGAGCATGTATATGGGTACCTATAAGAGCTAGAAACACAGGGAATCCAGGATAAACCCTTATTGATAGACCAATAATGAGAGCAGACACACCAGAAGAAGAGGAAGGTGGAAGCAGAGCGGGGGAACTGATCACAATGATAGGCGACACAACCCCCTTTCAGGGGGACGGACAACAGAAAAGTGGGTTGAGGGAGACATTGGTTAGTGTAAGACATGAGAAATAATAATTTATAAATTGCCAAAGGTTGGGCTGAGCCCCGGTGGCATAATGGTTGTGCGCGGGACTGTGGCTCACTGGGATGGAGGTTCAATTCCCGCTCACAGGAGCAAAGGCTGGCCCTCCTACTCCCATCACCAGGGCAGTGATGCCTTAAAATTAAATTAAATTAAAAATTTTTTTTAAAAAAATAAAGAAAAGCAACTTAAAAGCTACATGAATAACAATGCCTCTAAGAAAGAAGGTTCTAAAAGTGGACATGGTGACAAGGGTACAGCTTTCTTCACGTAAAGGGATGACTGAATTGTGTGACGAGTGAATGGGATGCCAATGAGATCGCTTATGAAAACAAACGCTCCCCTCTCAGGGCTCACGGTGGGGAAGGTGGGGCAGTCCCACCCTGTCCTCGGGGCTGTGAGTTGCACCAATGTGGAGGCGGCCAGACTGTTTCGGTTTGAGCTGGTCTGGTCTGGCTCACTTTGAGCTGGTCTGGGGGTCGTGTCATTGTCCCGCTGGACGTAAGGCGTGGCTCACTGATTCTGCAAGGACAGCGCCTATCGGCCACAGTTCCCCTCTCCCCGGGGGCCTTGCCCAACAGGCAAGTGCA
>PVJH01038340.1:0-17229 GCA_004026705.1 Nesogale talazaci | reverse complement strand
AGGCAGCAGACAGCAGGGTGAGCCAGCAACAGCCAGTGCCTCAGCTTATCGAAGCAGGTACCATGGGTACTTGAGCTCCATCCATGTACCATGTGAACAGGATCCACCAACAGTGTCAGGACCCACCAACAGTGTGGCGAGCAGGTCTCGACGAAGCAACACGATCCAGGAGTTGGCTTGGCCCACAGGGAGTGTAGCACAAGGTTGAGGCAAAAAACAAAACAAAACAAAAACAGCTCAAGCAGCAGCACTCAGGTCTGATCACCAAGGAGAACGAGAGAAGGGAGCCATTTAGCTCATTGCCTTCCAATCAAGCTGCAGCCTGATTAGACTTCACTCACGTGTTTCTGTGGAAGCCCAGTTGGTTCAATAAACCTAACTATCACAATATCTTCCGTAGAAATTCACTTGCATTGGCTATCAATAATCGTGTTGAACCTGTGTGCATTCTATTGGTTCACCGTTCTGTGGAATGGGCATAAATATGGATCACTTCTAATTGGCTAACCAGGTAGCTATCTGCCAAATTCGTTGGCATAGACTAGTGAATGCTTCCAGTGCTGCATCCACTTTGGGAAACATTTCAATTGGTTTTCATTCTGTCAATTCCTAGAAGCTTATTTTCCCTTAATGCCTTCAATATTACTTGGATTTTTTTCCATCAATACTATTGGTCCTTGACCATACATTGTCTCCTGAAATGGTTGCGCCAATTCTTTTTGGTACAGTGTGTATCCCTTCGAACTTCTTTCGTGCTTCCTGTATTGTTCAATATTTTGCTGATAACATCTAATATTGCCACTGGAAGCATGGATTTTCTCTCCCTTTCACTCAGCTTGTGTGTTCTTCCCTTTTGATTTATTAATCCCAGGTCCCTGAATATTTTATTATCATCCTTTGTGTTCTTGAGGTGTTTTTTGAAATATCATATTCAGCTTTTTGATGACATCATTTCTTTTTTTGATGACATCATTTCTTTTTTTTTTTGATGACATCATTTCTTTCACTTGCTTTGGCAGCTCTTCATTCAAGAGCACATTTCTGACATCCACTCTTGGTTTTCCTGTGAGCTCTTGGTTTCTTCATGATGCTCTTGATGAATCCCAGAATTCACTTGGTCTTTCGTCACTGGTGTTCAGTGCCTCAAATCTGTTCTTGAGGTGGGCCCTCAATTCAGACAACAAGGTAATATTTTGGTTCTGGTAAACTTGTTTTAATTTTTTTTTCAGCTTCAGCCTGAACTTACATATGAATCCACAGTCAGCCCCTAACCTTGGTTTGGCTGATGATATTAAGCTTCTCCATCATCTCTTCCTACAAATGCAGTCAATTTCATTCCTGTGTATTCCATCTGATAAGGTCCTTGTGCATATCTGACATTTGTGTTATCCTATGCTACCTGCAACGAAGAAGTCATTAGTCATGCAAAACCCTATCCTACAACCTCCAAGTTTATTTCTATCACCAAGACCCTATTTTCCAATTTCTGATACATCTTCTTTGCTTCCAACTTTTGAATTCCAATCACTAGTAATTATCAAGGCATCTTGATTGCACATTTGATCAATTCACATTAAAGAACTTGGTAGAATTCTTCGATTTCATCACTGCTGTGAGTTATTGGAATATAAATTTTAATTATAGTTTAGCCAGTCTTCTTTGTTGGTATACAGATATCATTCTATCACAGACAGTCTTATACTTCAAGAAAAATCTTGACAAGTTCCTTATGGTGAGAAATGTGGAGCCATTCTTCTTGAACTTGTCGTTCCTGGCAGAGTAAAGTGACAGACACATGGGAAAGATTCTTCAGCAATAGACAAAAAGCACTATTCATAAGAATGAAAGATAATAAATTTGACAAAATTAGAACGTATGCTAGTCAAGGATTTGGGGTAGGACAAATAACTAAAACTCAGCTGCTAGTGAAAGTTGGAAGTTCGAGTCCACCCAGAAGAAGTACCTGGTGCTGTCCCTCTGGAAAACCATCCATTGAAAACCTGACACGTCATGAGGTAACTCTTCATCTGAGCTGACTCAACACCAACTGGCTCTTGCTTTGTTTTCATCCTGCTCAAAAAGCACCATGAAGAGGGGAAGACGGGCAAGCTACAACAGGCAGCATGTCCTCAAACAAGTGGATAAACACCGTGTCATGGAATATTACTCAGCCTTAAAAAGGAACAGACTATTGCTTCATGCAACAACGTGGATGACTCTGAAGTGCATTTTTCTAGATGAAAGAAACCAGATGCCAAAGGCTACATATCATAGGAGTGCATTTATTTTTCATTCTGAGATGGAAAACAGAGCAGTGCTTACTTACGGTCAGGAGAAGAAGGAGTTGACTACCAAACAGGCCAGAAAGGGAAAATGGTAGGGTGATGAAGCTCTACTGTGTGGTGGAGCTACCGTGAGAGATCTAAGCATTTGTGTGCTTGTCAAAGTTCATACAACCGTACACCACAAAGAGTGAACGTCACTGGATACAAAGTTTAAAACAAACAACAAGATGATAAGGAGCCCAAGGTGAAAAACATCCAGGTCAGGAAACGAGGAATTGACTGACATGACCAAAATGACTTTGGAAAAAAAAATGATGTTTTGACTAGAGACTTTAAGTCTTAAGATACATATGCATATAAATAAACACCATACTTGTGAATACATTTAATTCTCTTGAAGATATGGGTTAGCAATTCCGAATTTACAGATCTCATTAATTGAGGAACAAAAACAACAAAAGCTGCCATCAAACAAGGTGTGACTGATAGTGACTCTATTAGACAGTGCAGAATTACCCCATAACATTTCCTAGTTAATCTTTATGGGCCTAATTATATTAATCTTTCTTTTACAAAGCTACTGGTGGATTTGAACCATCAATTTTGCAGTTAGCAGGCCAATGCTTAACCCCTCTGTGCCACCAGGGTGTCTTTTACATGTACTAAAAAAGGTAAATTAATAGTAAAGAATGGAACCAAAGTTCTATCATAGAACTTACAAATGATCAAAGGAAGAAAGCTAAAGAACACTGGATGCAAGTCAGAAAATCCTGAAAAGCAACTAGAAGAAAGTGAAAAACCCATATAAACGGATGAACTAAGATTGCAAACAACACCCGATTTCTCATAAAAGGCAGAGCAAGCTAGAGGACTATGGGGAAATATCATTAACTCCCTGAAAGAACAAAAAAATTTGAGAGTGTTGTGGGGTAGGGTAGCTATCATTCTAGAGTTCTATACCCAGCAAAAATATCTTTCCATTTTGTAGGCACAACAAAGACTTCTATTTTTCTTCCACACAGGCAAAAGCTGAAGGAATCTGCAGTAGCCAACTAGAGTGATAGGATTACTCGAGTCCTTCAAGCAGAAGGACTGCCATTAGAATAATAACCTTAGAAGAAAATTTTAGTCTACAAAAAGGAATGAATATTAGAAACGGCAATGATGTGAATAAGTATGGGACCTCTCCCCTGTCATTTAAAACATATTTTTAAAAGAAACGAACCCACAGTTATAGTTAGAGAATTCAATATCCCTTTGTCAACGAATGAGAGAACAAATCTGGAGCAGGGGCGTGGTGGGGATGGGGCTATTAAAAATACAAAAGACTTGCATAGACTATCAACCAACTTGAGCTAACTGGTCCCTTCATCTAACATCTAACACTACATATTCTTCCCAAGCGCTCATGGTACATTTGTTGAACTGCAACATCGGGGCTATACAAACAAGTCTCCATAAATTTAAGAGTCTATAAATCTTACCAAACATGCTCTCTGGCCCTATGTGGTAGTTAGATACCCTACCGTCCACTTCAGCAAAGGGGTGGAGTGTAGTCTCTGTGTGGATGTGGTCTTCTCCTGAGGATTCTGGGAGCTCCTGTCGTCCTCTCTGGAGGCAGAACACACACTCTCCCTGCAAGACATTCCTGTTCCACATGGAAAACACAATGATGGAACCAGAGCCCTGGAGATGGAGGAGACACGTGGAGACCCACCCCAACACTGAGATGCTTCCACTACCGCTGGACTCACAAGACTTTCCACTCACTGGCCTGCGATCTTCCTGCATCTGGTATTATTGCATGTGTTGTGTGAGTCTGAAGAGGAATTTGTAGAATGGTATCAAACATATGGGTTGATATCAAATTATAGTTTTGATCTGGGCTGGGATGTTTTCTCAATATAATCGCCCTTCTATATACAGCTCTTTGTTATACACCTATGAATGCCTCTGAATTTGTTTCTCCAGTGAACCCAGACTAACATACCTATATTAGTCGGGGTAGACTAGAGAAACAAATTCATAAACACGCATATGTAGATAAGGGAGAGGTTTCTATACAAGAGGAATGGAACATTAAGAAAGCATCCCAACCCAGTCCAGTCCAAGTCCACAAGTCTGATATTAGCCCATAGATGCAATGACAATCCATTAGTCCTCTTCAGACTCATGAAGCACATGCAATGATGCCAGGACAGTCACAGGCCAGTGGGTGCAGAGCCTTGTGCATCCAGGGTGGTAGAAGCATCTCAGGGCTGGCAGGGGTCTCTCCATCACCTCCCAATCATCTCAGCACTGGCAGGGGTCTCCATGTGGCTTCTCTGGCCCCAGAGGTTGGTTCCATGAGGGAAAGCCCATGTGGCTTCTCTTCTGGTTCCTCCAGGACTCAGGGTCTATCAGCATGCTGCCATCTTGTCTTGTCAGTAGAACATCTCCAATGGACCAAGTAAATATTCTCTCGGCTCCACAGGGGAAATATCATGAGATTTCCCAGAATTCTCAGAGAAAGCCATGCCCACACAGAGGTCTCAATGGCTATCTCCAGATTGACAGACTAAACTCCACCCCTACACCCCAAATATGAATTGACGTACATGACTGCCACAATACCACATCAGCATTAAGTTAGAAATTAATGACAGAAAGAGGTCATGAAGCTCCACACAGCCAAAGAATTCACTTGGGAAATTAGAAAATAATTTGAGCTGGATGGAAATTAAAACTAACAAAATTTGTACGCTGCAAAAAAAAAAAACAATGCATATGTGGGACATAAACAGCATTAAATGTGGGTGAAGGGAGACAGCAGACAGTGTAAGACATGAAATGACAATACTAATATACCACTGATCAAGGATTCACGAAGCTGGGAGGGTGGGGAAGGGAAGGAGGGGGAAGGGGGAGTTGATTCCAAAGACTGAAGTAGAAAGAAAATGCTTTGAAAATGATGATGGCAATGTATGACCAAAGTGTGCTTGATACAATTGATCTACGGATTGTTAGAAGGTCTGTAAGAGCCCCCATAAAATGATTAATTGAAAGAAGAAGAAAAACAGATCTCTTCAATGTTTGCTTACATTGAAAAAAAAATAAGGAAGAGATGCTTCATTTCTTGATGAGAGTGGGTCATCTGGGGGAAAGAGAGAGAGGCAGAGAATTCACTCACTGGTGGTGGGTGGAGCCCGTTCTCACCCTGTGCTCCTGGGAAGTGGCCTCCCAGGAGGAAATGAAAGAGTTCCTCAGCAGTCTACAAGTCTGGAACTGTGGAGTTGAATTGAGAACAGATGAAGGGGCCGTTCTGTCCCAAAGAACCCCTGGGGCCTCTGTCAGGTCGGGTCATAATGCCACAGAAACTCACAGGGCAACTAGAAGAAAAGGGGGGTGGTGGTGGCAGTTGAAGAAGAGCCACACGCCCAGCTGCCTCACCAGGTGGGAGAGAACTGAGACCTTCCTAGCATCATCTAAGGCTTTCGGGCTCCAAGAACATTTCGAGGGAGATAAAAGCACAAGCAGGAGAGACTGGGCTGCTTCTTGCTTTAAGAGCACGTGACGTTGGTGGAGTGACTGGGAAAGGTGTGGTCATTGGTTCTACCTGCTGGAGCAGCACCCATACAGGGTCGCCAGAAGATGCTTAGCAACATCTGGAAGGGAGAAGGGCGGGAGGTGAAGACAGACTGGAGTTTCCTGCCCTTCAAGGAACTCGATGGGGAGAAAAGCATTTCAGTATGCCACGATTTTGTTGAAAACAACAGCACATCTCTGGGCTTCCCTGGGGATTTAGCTCCCCGCCTTGCACAGAGAGTAACAAAATTTGCACGGGTGCCCCATGTCATGTATGTGGCAGGACCTGGCACTGGCTACACTCATCATGGGAGGTTAGTTCTGACCCGGTGTGGGCGGACGACCCTCTGTGCGTCTGCCGTCCCTGCAACTCCATGTGTGCTTTGGTCTTGGAAGCGTTAGGATTATTTAAGTCAGTACTGTGGTCCTCTTCAGGAGGCTTGGCGACAGAGTGGCTACACCCTGGACTGAGATCCACAAGTTGGCCAGTTCCACTGGTGGGCTGAGACCACCAGCTGCCCCTTGGGAGAAGGAAAGGGCTTTGTGCTCCCCCCCCCGCCCCCCAGTCATGGGGGCAGTTCAACCTTGGCCTCACAGGGTTGCTGGGTGTCTGTCTGGATGGCAGGGAGTTTGCTTTTGAGTGGTCCTCTTTGTCCTTTCCTCCCCATGAAAGGTCAATCTGCTACAATCAATTCCTACTCTAAACACTGGGGCTGGTGAGCCCTCAGACCAGAGGCTGGCATAGCAGGCACCAGATGGGACCCTGCAACGGAAAGAACTGGCCTGTGGTTGAGCCTCTGGTGGCACAGAAATTACTCGTGGTGGCTGCTAACCGCAAGGTTCAAAGTTGGAAACCACCAGCCACTCCGTGGGAGAAAGACGGGGCTTACGCCTCCCGTAATGAGTCACACCGTTTGGGAAACTCACAAGGATGGTTCTACCGTGTCCCACCTACCCTGCTGCTGTTCGGTGCCATCCAGCCTAACCCATAGCAACCTTAGGCACAGCAGAACAAGACGCTGCCAGTGAGTCTGGTTTTTGTTGGTTTGTTTTGAAGTTCTCCATCTGGTTGCCCTTTCTCCCCATCCCAACAGTCTTTCTTGCCTCTCGCTAGCCCCCACCTCCCTGGCCCCATCATCAGCTCTGGGGCTGAGTTCTCTCTACTACACAGGCAGGAAGAGCGAGGAGTTCCCCTTCAGCACTGGAGTCCCTCCGCCAGAAGATGGCAGTGCTGGGTTGTGGTGGTTCTGCTTGCTCACAGCCCCAGGGAGAGGCGTGAGCACCTACTGTGTGCAAGGCATTGGGGTAGGCCCAAGTCCATCACTCAGGCAGAGGATAAGATAGCACACCCCCAGCTTACAAAGAAGATACATAGTTCACCCACAGTAACAAAGAAGATACTTAGTACACTCACCAGGTTACAAAGAAGATACATAGTTCACCCACAGTAACAAAGAAGATACTTAGTACACTCACCAGGTTACAAAGGAGATACATAGTTCACCCACAGTAACAAAGAAGATACTTAGTACACTCACCAGGTTACAAAGAAGATACATAGTTCATCCACAGTAACAAAGAAGATACTTAGTACACTCACCAGGTTACAAAGGAGATACATAGTCCACTTCCTGATATATAAAGAGAGGAAACTAACAAGCAGAAAAGGCCAATCACTTGTCAGATTCAGGCCTGAACTTGCACACTATGTGCCCATCCAACGCTTGCTCTACAACCCCATGATAGAGTCCATCCAACATGTCATCGTTTCTCCCAAGAAATCACATTCCCACACACAGAGTATGCAGGGATTGAGGCACTGCCCTGCTTCCCAAGGCCCTGGCAGCTGGCACGGCTCATAGAGCAAGACCCCAGGGCCAAGATGGGGCTCTCTCAGCCGGAGAAGAAAGAA
Organism: Nesogale talazaci; assembly: GCA_004026705.1. NCBI lineage: Eukaryota > Metazoa > Chordata > Mammalia > Afrosoricida > Tenrecidae > Nesogale > Nesogale talazaci. Next base: position 9,468 of record PVJH01038340.1, on the reverse strand, counting down.
ACTCAGCGCGTCATCTGAATGTCAATTCCCTGCTAAGCCAGCGGTCGTGCTGTGGGCTTAGACTCACAGGGACCCATGTGAGCAGAGCGGAATTGTGCCCCATTGGGCTCACCATGTTTGTTTGTTTCTCAGGAACCAGAGTACCAGGTCTCTCTTTGGTGGCACCTCCAGGCCCAACTCCAGCCTCCAACGTTTTGCTTGGCAGTTGAGTGTGTTGGTGGTGGGCACCACTCTGAAAGTAACCAAAGCCTGAAGGGGAGTGACTAAGTGCTAGGCCCTGGACTAGGCTCAGGAGCCCAAATGATGGCGCCTCCCTGCCCACAGCGCTCGGCCTGGGCAATGACAGAAGGCCCGTCAGAAGGAGGTCGGGCTCCAGAGAAGAGCTCAGGACAGACACAGGGCCCAGAGGAAGGAACCAGGGCAGCCAGGGCCAGAGAAGAGCAGGTCTGCAGGCCAGGAATGCGAGGAGGCAGGACTCCAGGGAGATGCAGTGGGCAGAGAGGCAGTCTTTCTGTGCGCCTCCATTAACTTCTCCCTTCCCCGGCTGCATGGGTACTAGCCCAAGCAGGGAGGACAGCGGGGGAGTTTACCGGGCCCCGGGCACCCTCCAAGGCTCAGACTGTCTGCATGTCTCCTCTCTTTGCACAGGGAACAAACACTGCAAGCTCCATTTCCAGGCATCCCGGCCTTGGGCGTGGGGGTGAAGAATTCACCTCGGTGAACACACCCCCTTCGTCGTCGGCCAGCACTGTGTATCCTTCCTGCCCGCTGTTTATAAGAAACAGTCTCTGTGTGTTCAATGCCCAACCTTCCTGAAGTCTAAAAGCAGAGAAGCCCGTATGGGAGCCGTCTCCGAGTGACAGATGGGCTGGCAGGGACCAGCTGAGGATGTGTCCTGGCAGCAGCTGGAGGCCAGCCTTGATGGGAACGAATAGGAGAGACAGGCAGAGAAGACGTCAACAGTGATGGCGTAGCCGTGAGACCACATGGCTGGGAGCCTGGCTCAGGCCCAACAGACCCCAGGGCCACAGAGACGGGGCTGAGGAACCTGGAAGGAACCACCTGTTCCAGCACCGATTCTCAGCTTAGGAGGCTGGTGCAGAAGTCAGCTGATGCTGTGGAAGGCGCAGTCTGGGGCGTCCTGTGAAAGGAACAGGGGTTTCGGGGCCGGATGGGTGGGTAAGGGAGACAAGGGACAGTTTAAGATACAAAATAGCAATATATAATTGATCAAGGAGACATGAGAGTAGGAGGGACAAGAGAGGGACTGAGAGCAAGGGCTCAAGTTGAAAATGTTTTGGAAATGATGATGGCAACCTACGTACAAATATGCTTGGAACAATTGATACATGGAATGTTATAAGAGCTGCAAGCGCTTCCAATAAAATGATTTAAAAATAAAATTTAAAAATATTTTTAAGTGAGTGTCCTATCCCTTTAGGGTCTCAGGGAGGAAATGAGCCAGTCAGGTTACAATGTAGCAATGATGAAGCATACAACTTTCCTCTAGTTCTTAAATGCTTCCTCTTCCCCAGTATTATGATCCCAATTCTACCTTACAAATTCAACTAGCCCAGAGGATGTACACTGGTACAGACAGGAACTGGAGGCACAGGGAATCCAGGACAGATGATCCCTTCAGGACCAGTGCTGAATGTGGCGATAGTGGGAGGGGTGGAGGGAAGGTGGGGGAACCAATCACTAGGATCTACATAGAACCCCCTTCCTGGGGGATGGACAACAGAAAAGTGGGCAAAGGGAGACATTGGACAGAGTAAGATATGACAAAATAATAATTCATAAATTATCAAGGGTTTGTGAAGGGGGGGGGAAGGGAGGGGGAAAATGAGGAGCCGATACCAAGGGCTCAAGTAGAAAGCAAATGTTTTGAGAAGGATGCTGGTGACAAATGTACAAATGTGCTGGGCACAATGGATGGATGGATGGATGGATGGATGGATGGGTGGATGGGTGGATGGGTGGATGGATGGATGGATGGATGGATGGATGGATGGGTGGATGGGTGGATGGATGGATGGATTGTGATAAGAGTTGTACAAGCGCCCAATAAAATGATTAAAAAACAAACAAGGATGGTGAGACTGTCTCTTGCATGTTGGACAGCTTGTGAGGAGAGATGGGTCCCTGGACCCGTTTGCGAGGGTGGGAGGAGGGGAGGGGGGGAAAGAGGTGCTGGTACCAAGGGCTCAAGTAGAAAAAAAAAGCTTTGAAACCGATGATGGAAACGTATGTACAAACGTGCTTGACCCAATCTGAGTTGTTTTAAGAGTTGCAAGAGCCCTCAACAAATGATCCTCTTTTTTTAAAAAAAGAGTTGCACGAGCCCCCAATAAAATGATTTTTTTAAAAAAGAACGTCTTAACTTTTCATTTGATAGCTAATGAAGATTTGGTATCTGATCTTTTGACCAGATCCACAGAATCTCAAGTTTTCACAAATGTGACCTATGCAAGGAAATAAGAAAAAGGAAGAAAAAAGGAGAAGGGGTTTTTTGGAGTTGGGGGGGGGGGGAGATCAATTGCCCCCTCACCAAGCAGATCTCCCCACATGAAAAAGTATCCGCTCACAGGCGCCCATTGTCTTTTTTAACCACTTCAGAGAAACGCAGCAAGGTCCCAAGATGCCGTAAAAATACTCGCATCCCTGCGCGACTTCCATCACAACCAGACGGAGGCCTGGATCTGTAAACTGGGCAGGCGCGTTCCTACTGTTTTGCAAATTCTTACCAGAATGACAGCACCCAACCTGAAGCCTTTCGGGGGGCACACACACCTCACAAAGAGAACCTCCCTCCCTCCGCCTTCCAGCACCCCCAAACTCCCTGCCCCCAGCTCCGCTGAAGTGCCTGCCCCCGCCCTCCCCTCCCCTCCTCGCTGCTCTCACCTTGGCTCCAACTCCCTGCTCCCCAGACTCCTCCACCTGCGGCCGCGCTCTCCTACAGACACGTCTGCAGCTGACTTCCCACGGGTATCCCTCCTCCAGTTTCTGCCAGAGTTTATGTAGAGGGGGTTCCACTTCCTGACTCATGCCTGCTGAGGAAAACCTCTTCTCCCGGGGCACCGCCGCGCAGCGCCAGTGTGGAAGGGCGATGCTCCAATCCAAACCTACGGCTTGATCCCGTCCCTCAGCCTCACTCCTGAAGACCCAATTGCCACGGACTGTGGGAAAGCAACTGGCTTCTGGGGCGGCTGAGTGTTACCGTGTAAAGAGGCAGGGAGAGAGGCGCTGCTCTGCCCCGAGGAGGAAGGAGAATTAGGGGCCCCTAGAAGTGAGCCTGTCTGCTCTCAGGGGGTCCCCAGTCTCGGAAAGACACAGAGCAGTTCTATTGTGTCCTAGCCAGTCTCTATGAATCGGAATTCACTTGGTGAGAATGAGTTCGAGGGGTCTTCTGTTTGGGGGAGAAGAGAGGGAGAGTAGATGGGAGGGATAGGGGACAGAAGGTAATGAGAACAGAAGCTTTAAGATAAGGACTCTCCTCAAGACGGATGCCAGCATTCACAAGGTGGCTGGGCTGCATGGGATTCCTTGTGTGACAAACAGGAAGAGTAAGAGGTGACATGAAGCTCAGACACAGCAGAAGGAGACAGGGGGTCGGGAAAGCAAAGGAGCCCCTCTTCCCTGCCCTTTACAATAACCCCCCTTCAACAAAGAACGGGACAACGGGGTGGGCTCTGTTCTCGCTGGTACACAACTGGAGGGAAGGGGGCCCACAGCAATGGCAGCTCTCAAATATTTGGGCCAGAAAGCCTTCCAGCTGGGCCAGGCCCTGAGGGTACAAATGCACTGCAATGCTGACCGCAAAGGATGGAGGTTCGAGTTCCCTCAGAGACACCGGGGAAAAGCAATGTGCAATCAAATCCACTTCCAGGAAGTCGGTCCCTGAAAACCTGATCCCACGGGCATCAGCTCCATGGACAACTGCTTGTGTTCTGCAATACAGTGGTTTGCTGTGGCCCTGTGGGTAGAGGCCACTCTTGTAGCTCAGTCTGGGAACTTAGCAACTTAACAGTGTGTGTGTGTGTGTGTGTATAACATATATACACACACATAGTATATAACATATATACACACACATACACACATATACATATATACATGTGTCATAATTATAGTTTTATAGTTATACTTATGTGGGTATACAAACAGAGCACTAAAGAACTGGTCTGTTGTTGCTGTTTGGGGCCAATGGGTCAGTTCCGACCCCGAGGGACCCTCTGCACGACAGAAGGACAAACCACCCTGTCCTGTTCTGTCCTCCCAGCGGCAACTATGCCTCAACCCATTCAGCAGCCAGTGTGCCAGTACATTTCCTTGAGGGTCCTTCCTCTTTCTCACCACTGCCCCGTTACTTGATTAAGCCCGATGTCTTTCTCCAAGGACTGGTCTCTCCGGGGAGCATGTCCAGAGCATGTAAGAGGAAGCCTCTCCATCCTCGCCTCTAAGGAACGCTCTGGTCGCTCTTCTTCCAAGACAGATGTGTTTGTCCTTTTTGCAGGCCAAGGTCCTTGGAGCCCCCACCAGCGCCCCGATTCAAATGCATCGATTCTTCTTGTCTCTCTTTCACAGGCGTATGAGACCAGGGAACATATGGTGGCTGGGGTGGGGTGCCCCCTAGTCTTCAACGTCACAGCCTTGCTTTTCAACACTCTAAAGACATCTTGTGAGCACAAGACGCACCTGGACGTTAAGAGCAGCTGAGCAAAGGAGAAGATGCTTGCCAATGTGATGAGGTCATGAGAAGACCAGAGAGTCACCTGATGGCCGAGAAAACTGCCCAAAAAGCCGCTGGCGAGGCTCTGCCTCCAGAGACAGGGCTGCACTTTCCCTGTGACCCCTCCAGGTTCCTGCCTGTGGTTTATAAGTGGCCTTCCTGTTTGTAAGCATCCAGAGGCCCTCACATGGAGTTGGGGCTGCTTTGCAGCTGTTTGGGGACACTGCTTCAGGGACCCCTGGGAACCCGGTTCCCACTGGGAATGCCGTAAGATGTCTATTTCCATATCCAGGCACAATTTCTCTTTCATCAGCATCAGCGTGAGGACAGTTCTGTTTTGCCGGTTGCTTTGAATCAGGGGCTACAAAGGGAGTTGGGCTCAGGCTACAGCCCGCCCCCCCCCTCCCTCTCCTGGCTGCTTTTCCCTCCCTGTCCCTGCCCTCCCTTCTCCCCATCCCCACTGCACTCTGAGGATCAGTGACTCTTCAAATATCCACCAAGTCCAAACATAAGCAATTCACAGGTACTTTTTTTGTTCCAGTCCCTGGCACGATGGGTTACTGAATTTTTAAAACCTCCAGTGGCCTCTCTGTTCCTTCCTCTGCATCCTGGGCACACTGCCCCAAGCCCAGCTGGCTGCCCTTGATGGGTAAGGCTGGCAGCAGACTCCATCCTTGGTCCCGGCACCATCATCCAGGCATTTATTAGGCCCCTACTGCTAGCCCAGTGAGGCGTCTTGGTAGGGCTGTCGGGTAAGGGTGGAATGCCAACCACAAGGACAGCGGTTTCAGTTTGCCAGCTGCTCCTCAGGAGAAAGAGGAGATGCTGTTCCCAGGAAGCTTCATGGCCTCAGAGATCCTGTAACTAGGAGTTAAAATAGACTCAATATCAGCGGGCTTGGAGTTTAACTGACCCAGTTAAACTGGTGTGGGCACCACACCTCCTTACCCATGCCTTCACTGGGTCCCCAGAGGGACAAGAAAGGAAAAAAAATAATGCAGAGTCCCCATTCAATGCCTATCGAGTGTGGCATCCAGCACACGCACACATACGATTACATTGATTTCCTTCCAACGAGCCAGATGATGGGCCTAGGTGTGTCCATTTTATAGATTAAAAAGAGAAAGGAGTGGAGAAGTGACATGTTTCAGCCAAATCGAAGAGGAACAGGAGATCTCAAACCCGTTGGAACAGCTTCAGTCATAAGCGATGCAGTGAAATGTGAACTGGCCCGAAATTGTAAAATGTGTGTGTTCCAGATCAGGAAAGAAAATTAAAAAGAACAGGAAAGAAAGAAATCACAGGGTTGTCGACCTCAGAGGCCGGCTGGAGGAGACTGGGTCACTGCCAGGACTGCGGAGAGCTACATAAAGTCAGAGAGATGTGGCTGGCCGCCATCGTTGGGCCGGGCACACTGGTTTCAGACTCTGTAGTGAGAGAGGCTTTCTGTGCTACGCAGGCTGCCTGGTGGCGTAGTGCTTACACGGTGGGCTGCTAACCAGAAGGTCAGCAGTTTGAAACCACCAGCGGCTCCAAGGGGGGGGGGGGGAAGGAAGCTTTCAACTCCTGTAACGAGTTTCAGTCTTGGGAACCCCCAGGGGTAGGGCTGCCCAGCCTTATGAGGTCGCTATGAGTCGGTGTTGACAGGATGGTAGTGAGTTTGGCGGGGAGGGGGCGCGTCTTTTGCATGTGAAATATGTGCACACTGACCTGTTTCCTAGGAGGAAGGTGATGTCTCTCCGTGGGTATCCATCTGTGATTTTATTCTTCTTATTCTGGACACCATTCTGGTACACTCCAATTTTACCAATTCTGCTCTGCTCCACTTTCACTTTGTCAGCAACGACTGAACCCCAAAGTCTGGTTCCAAGCCCGGGAGGAAAAGCAGGCAGGTCCCCACAGGTCTGTCGGATCCCCACAGCTGAGCCTCTCCCCCATTCACAGGGAGACCCGCATCAACATGTCGAGAATGCCCAGGCATTCTGTGGAGCCACAGGCAGGGTAAGGCTGAGGAATCCACAATCCCTGGTGCCAGTCGGCGCCAGCTCCAGGCTGGACTCAGGTGAGAAGTGGAAAAGGTTTTGCAAGGCTCTGCATTTGACGGAGTGCCCATGGCTGTCACAGGATCGATGTGGAGCCTGCACCTGCGTCCACAGCATGTCTCCTTCGGGATGGGATCAGCGGGACAGCAGCCCCGCAGAGGGGGAAGACCTGGGTCCTGAGGCCAAAGTGTGTGCTCACAGATTTCTGGGTCAGCCAGGGGGTGGAGGACACAGCTTGGAGGTGCCCCACCAGCCACAGGTGGACCACGCCAACACGGAGCACCTGGGCCAGTTCTTACACAGCATCCCCGCAAAACTCCTGAGCCAAATCCATGGCCGTCGACACATGAAGACTCATCGGACCCTACAGGACAGGGTGGAACTGTCCCCGTGAGTTGCTGAGTCAAAAGCCCGGGGTTTCCAACTGCTGACCTAGCCGTGAGCAACCCAACTGAGGAGCACCCCATCTCACTGCCACCACCGTCGCCAAGTCAAGGCTGACTCGTTGTGGCAGTCATGTGCTTATGTTAATTTCATGATGGAGATGTAGAGGTGGAGTCTAGCCTGTTAATCTGGAGATAGCCATTGAGTAGCCAATGAGGCCTCCATGGGGGCATGGCTTTCTCCTGAGACTTCTGGGAAATCTCGTGATATTTCCCTCGTGGAGAGGAGAAGCTATCTCCCCAGTTGTTGGGAGTTAGTCTCAGAGACGATGAATTACGGACAAGACAAGACGGCAGCATCCGAGGAGCTGAAGGAGCTGGAGGAGAAGTCACATGGCTTTACCTTGATGGAACCAGACCTCTGGAGTTGGTGAAGTCACATGGAGAGCCCTGCCAGCGCTGAGTTGCCTCTACCACCACTGGATGCTGTTGATGGACTGTGAGCCCTGGAAGCAAGGAGTCCCTGCCAACCCACTGACCTGTGATGTCGTGAGTCAGAAGGAGACTTTATAGACTGATTTCGGGCACATGGGTTAATATTCAGACTTATGACTTTGAACTGAACTGGACTGGGCTGGGATGCTTTCTCAATGTCCCATCCTTCTTGTATATAAACCTTTTCCTTATATCCATGTGGATGTGTCTATGATTTTGTTTCACTAGTCAACCCGGACTAATGCACTTGTGGTGATGGCCCGCGGGTTTTCGAGACCATTGACTGGGGCAGAAAGTCCAGTCTCTGTCCATCCAGTGGAGACACCAGTGGTTTCAGAGGGCCACCCACACATAACCACGACTGCAGCCGAACTCCTCACTGGAGGATGGCACAACGGGTTGGGTCACACAATGCCTTCATAGTTGCTTACCGGAAAACTGTATACAGAGACCTTCACCCATCCAAGTCAGCCCAGAGCCCAGGTGGAGTCGAAACGCGCACCTGTGTCTGATAAGTGGATCACGACTCATGGGGACCCGGAGGTTTTGGAATCCGGCTGCTTCACTGCATTCTCTTGGCTGTGGCTTGACAGAAATAGGTCACCAAGTCTGTCTTCTACAGCATCACGGGGTGGATTTGAACCACCAACCTTCAAGTTGGTAAATGAGCGCTGACTGTTCATACTCCACCACCCCCGACCTCAGGGACCTTGACTTAAAGGCATTGTAAAGGCCAAATTTTTTGTGCTGTGCTTTTTCCTCGGGTCAACAAGCATGGTTGCCATGCTGCCAGGCAGACAGCCTCGTGTCCATTTTAAGGACTTCCCAGGTCAAATTCCCAGCATGGATCTCCCTATCCAATTACGGCACCCAATGCGAACCTGGTAATCTAAGCTAAGAATTTTTTTTTCCTCAAGAGATGAAGAAAATAATAGATGAGGATGTTTATTGCAAAATTATTTATAGTAGCAGAAACTAAAATACAATCAACCCTGGACACAAGGTTAGCATCCTACCGTGAGGGGACGGTTCAGGAAATCAGACCTCCATGCAATTACGAGACCATTAGAATGATAATTACACAATGATAATTGCAGCGACATGGGAAATGCTTGTGCCTCGTGGAGGGTGGGGGAAGAAAAGAAAATCACGCCAACATCTGTCTTACGCGGACATAAAATGCCCTGTTCCTGAGGAAAAGAGGGTGTGATCGGTAGGTGTATTGTGCCCACCTGGCCAATAGGAACATGCAGGATTCAGCAGGTCACGGTTTGGTTGGAGGGCACAGAGATAAGTGGCTGGGCGAGGCCTGCCTATCTCTCTCTTGCTCTCTGGTGATCAGAGCGGCGGCGTGCAGCTGCTTTCGCTAGTTCTCTGCCTCAACTTGTGAGCTACACTACCTGTGGGAGAAGCCAACCTGTGGATCGGGTCACTAGAGCTTGCGATGCCTACAAAACCTGTTTCGCCACGCTGCTGGTGTGCCCGCCGCTGGAGCCCGAGGCTGGTGGATCCTCCTGTCTTGCATTGCTGGAGTTCCATAACTCACCCGTGCCTGCTTTGCTGATCTCCTGAGCTGCTGACTGTTGGTGACCTGTCCTCCTGTTTGCTGCCTGTGGGAGGACTGTGCCTGCATTGCCCGAGGGAAGACTCAGCTGTCTGCTTCCTTGACCTTGGACCTGGCAGCCCTCAGGAGTTGAAGGACTTCTAGTACTTCAATTGTTCCACAGAAGTGAGCTGAATTGAGCCCTCCGGGCTGCTGTGTGGACTAATGGACTGTCATATTCCTTCGTGCTGGATAAGCCTATCCATAGATATA
>PVJH01038339.1:0-17231 GCA_004026705.1 Nesogale talazaci | reverse complement strand
CCACATTTCACACGCCTGTGAGGCAGTTGAAAATGCCATGACTTGAGCGAGGCACACTTGAGTCCTCAAAGTAGCATCTTGCTTTTCGATACTCTCGAGAAGCCTCGTGCACTACATTTCCAGCACAGCACATCTTCTGACCTCCTGACTGCTGCTTCCAGAAGCACTGATTGCGGATCCAAGGAAGAGGAAGTCCGTAAACGACTTCAGCCATCGTGATGCTCCCTATGCATCCAGTTGTGAGGATGGTTTTCTTCGGTCTTAGAGATCTAGTGCTGCTCTAGCAGAAAGACCATAAGCACATGGCTCTAACAGTCACTTCATCTCTCACGGTCTAGGAGATTCAGGACCCTTTTCTCTGTAGGCTTTCTGTCGGCTTTGCAGGAAGGTCCTGGTCTCTTCAGCTTCGGTTTCCTGCTTCCTTGGGGACCTGCCTGTTTATCTTAACCCACCGCCACTCCCCTCAGTTACTTGGTTAACCTCTTTTATATCTTAAAAGAGTTGGATTTAAGCTGGACCAGACACTAATTCTGCCTCATCAACATGGCGAAGGTAATGCATCCACAAATGGGATTTCACTACAGGCACAGAGGTTATGGATTGAGAGCACACTTTCTTGGGTTTCATAATCCAATCCCTAAGGAGGAGTGTTAGCTAGCAAACCAAGGTCCACATTGGTTGCCCTCCAGTGAGTTTGACTCCTCGCCATCCCATGTCTGTCAGAGGAGAATGGTGCTCTGTAGGACTTTCGGTGACTCCATTTTCAGAAGTCAATCACCAGGCCTTTCTTCCAGGGCACTTCTGGGTAAGCTCAAGCCTCTAACTTCTTGGTTTGCTTCCCAGAGCCTTCACTGTTGGCAACGTGCAGAGACTCCAGACAGAGGTCTCTGGGTGACGGATGGCAACCTCATGTCTAAGGGATCAGACTATTTTGACTCATAGGGTTTTCATGGACTGATTTCTCCAGTCAGTGATTACCAGGCCTTTCTGCATCATAGCAAACTCAACTGTCAGTTCCGGGACAGTTGTCACTGCGGGGACCTTTTGTTGGGTCCCTGGATCTTAAAACAATGCATGGCAAAAAGTAGGTGCTCGGCAAGTAGTTGTTGAGAGAACGAAGGCATCTCTCTAAGGCAGTGGTGCTCAACCTTCCTAAAGCTATGACCTTTTCATATATAGGTCCTAGTGTTGTGGTGACCCCAAATCATAAATTTCTTTTCTTTTCTTTTTTTTTTTTGACATCACTGCCCTCTGGTGGTCTTGGGAGTTACCCAGCCTTGCTCCTGGAGAGCTGCTGCTGGATTTGAACCGCCAAGCCACTGGGCCGCAGTCCTGCACTCAAACACTACGCCACCGGGGCTCAGCCCCATAAAATTATTTTCATTGCTACTTCATAACTGATTTTGCTGCTGTTATGAATCGGGCGACCCCTGTGAAAGGGTCATTCGACCCTTGAAGGGGTCACGACCCACAGGCTGAAAACCGCCGCTCTAAGGTCTTCAGAATTCTAACTTTTTTTTTTAATTGCTGAAAAAAAAGTTTCTTGTTGTTTCCTGTTTTCTCCACCAATTACACAGAAGTAGATTTTCTTTTTAGCAGATTTTCTTAAAAAAAAAAATCTCTCCAATCTCTTTAAGGGAACTGAGATTAACAAGAGGCTATAACTAGTTGCTTAGCCTTATCAGTGGTTTTGAGAAAGCCATATATATGTATGTACATATATCTATATGCATATATCTCCAGGAAGCCATACATACACACACACATGCATATATGTAGCTAGTCAGCCTCCCTTGGGACAAAGTCCTTCCATGGAAGTCCCCACCTCTGAGAGATCACCACCATTTCCAATTAGACGCACCTGGGAGAGCAGAGGGCAGGCTGGTGGGTGAGCCTCATCTTCTAGGTCTCCGTGGTATTCTGGGTGGGCCAGGAATGGTCACAGCCTCTTGGTTAGTGCAGGACACTTGCCGCCTCTTGTCCTGGAGCTTCTAAGGTGGATTCCGAGGCAAGCATGATCTGCGTGGCATTCACCACATGCGCCATCACCTGGGCGTGAGGGGTCCTGGAGCTCAGTGCCTTGGGTGCAGGAATTCTGGGGTCTTCATTCAGGCCACAGTCCATGCCAGTCAGTCTTCTCATGCCCTCGTCACAGTCCCCACGTGGGGAAGCAGTGCTTGTCATATGCCTGGGTGGCAGTTTCCTGGGGTGGTGGTGGTTGTTGTTAAGGCCCGTGGAGTCAAAATAAGCACATGTACCATCCCCAGGTCCTTGACTCTGAGCTGGCACGAGCTGACCCGTCCTGTCAGAGCCATGCTGCTGCTCTTGCTTCATCACTTTCATGAAACAGCAGGTGAGAAGGGCCTGGGACATCCGCCGGATGATGGCACAGCTGATGATGGAGGCAACCACTGCCACCCCACCTGCACATGGCTATTCCTGAAGACTGGTTGGCAACGCTCCCCTGCCAGGGACAGGTGACGAGACCCCCCATCTGGTGGCCAGAGGGGCAGTGGAATAGAAGGACGGTCCCCAAAGAAATACCATTGCCATGTAGCAATTGGAAGGTTCCCTGTAGAGATGGCTTCAGTTGACTACTGATGCCTCCTGTGCAGCCACGATCTCAGCAGCCAGGTCCATGCAGCGAGTGGGAGGAGGGAGAGCCTCTTTAGGGGCATGCAAGTCCCCCTGGTTGCAGGTAAGTACATACGTCATGGGAAGAGGTTCCAGATTTCTAATTTTAAGACTTAAGCAGGTGACCTCTCTGGCTCTATCTTCTATTTACATCCGGGCTTCAAGCTGGAATGCAACCGGAGCAAAACAGAACGAATCCCCAACATTTTCATGGGAGTGACACTGAAACTTGAAAAGAAAAGAGATTCCACTTTCAGAAATGGAATCCAAATTAAAAAAAAAATTTCCCCCACTCATTTCAGTTCACTGAGAATATTTAAGCTGTATACAAGTCCCTGGGGTGAATTACCTTTCATTCGAGTCTGGTGTCTATGTGTGCAGTCTGTATCTCTGACACGTGACTGGGAAGGACACAGTGTGCTGCTTCCCAAACCACACAGCGCAGCCACAGGGGCTGGCGATGACTGCTGTGACTTGGCATGATGCACAGGCCAGCCAGGTTTGGCTGTTTCCGCCTCATGCTTGACCTGTCTCTCAGGAGCGTGAGCTGCGCCGCTGCAGATGTGGGCAATGCTGTCCCTGGAGAACCCTCGCCATTGGGAACCAGCACAGGACGCGCCAACGACACTGGGTTGGTGTCACGTGTGCAGAAATCGGCCAGGTGACAAAGCAAGTGCACATTCACGTATGTTTAGTGTGATATTTAAGCTCAAGAAACAGAAACTGGCGGCGTATGATCTCTGATGGTTCCCTGCTTGAATTTGAACTCGGCTTAAACGTTCTCTCACACATGGCCTGTACTTACATGTTTAAACGGGGTATTTCTCTCACAGACTGAAATGGAAACAACAAGCCACTAGCAGGACGGAGACACGTTTCCATTGTGATGTCCAGAGATGTCCCGGCCAACAACCTGACGGCCCCACCAGGAAGAGAGGTTTGTCTTCAAGAGGACCATGGACGCCACCCATTCTCTGGAAAACCAAGCACCTAGTGGGAGTCTTCGGCCCGCCTTGAGATGTAACCTTGGCGCTCTTCTGGTGGTTGTGATGCACGAATGACCATGGCTAGACGCACTTTAATACACACGACTCTAATTCATTTCTGCCAATGTATTTATTTATTTAAGCGACTTAGCAGTTAAATGGCTTAAATATGTTACAGAAGAGTGTGCAGTCATCACCACAATCGGGTTTAGAACATGTCTTCATCTTTGTTGCTTTTGTACTCATCATTCTTAGCTCTTCGTTTCTCCCCAACCCCCTCCACCAATACGTTTATGTCGTCTCTTGAGGCTAACAAAGCCCAAGGTTTGTTGCCGCTGTAATGTCGCAGAGCTAAACCGGACCGACTCCCTGCCATCACACCCCTGCTAAGTCACAGGGCAGAGGAGAACTGCTCCCTGGGGTTTTGAGGCCGGGGGTCATCTGCACACGAGTAAAAAGTCTCTTTTTCCTCTCTTGGAGTGGCTGGGAGGTTCGAACTGCTGTCCTTGTGGTTAGCATCCCAAGAACGAGGCACTCATATTTCTCTTGCTTCTTGTCTCTTGAATTCTGGCATGGGGCGAACCAGCAGAAATCTATGTTTCTAACTTTTCAAGAGGAAAACATGGAAAAGAGAAAGTCTTACAGCACACTCGCTGCCGTTGACTTGATTCTGACTCACCGCGGCTCTGTAGGCGAAGGGAGCCCGCTTGCCCCTGTGGGTTTCCTCGACTGTAACTCTTTGTTTGTTAAAATGAATGCCCTGTCTTTTCCTTTCAGAGTGGCTGGTAGTTTCAAACTCCTCATCACTGTGCCACCAGGGCTCCTACTTTGAAAAGAAAAACACACAGAAAATCTGTAACACAGTGGGCTAAGCCTCGGCGGCGTAAGTGGTTGAGTGCAGGACTGCAGCCCGCGGGCTTGGCGGTTCAAATCCAGCTGCAGCTCTCAGGAGCAGCACTGGGTAGCTCCCACAACCATCAGAGGCAGTGATGCCCTCCCCCCCCAAAATAAAAAAATAAAATCTGTAACACAGATGTGGTTGGAGACCATGTCATGAACTTAAAGAGGGACCTGAAGGGTCACCATCAAATGAGTACAATTCAGGGCAAAGCAAGAAGACAAAGATGATCTATGGGAGGGTCATAAAGTCTCTAGGAAAACAATAAAAACCATTAGCCACATTTGCTTTTCCAGAATGCCTTAAGGTGAAATTAGATACCATATATACTGGTGTATGAGCCAAGTTTTTCAGCACCCTTTTAATACAGTTTTTGTGTATTTATTTATTTATTTATCTTTCTCCAGCCCTATCTTCTCTTACAATTTTTAAAATTAGGTGCCTCTGCTGATATTTGGGTTGGCTTATACTCAAGTATATACGGTAAACATACAACTGTGGATGTATGTGTCTAATGAGCTACTGTTAATGGTTGGTCCTTTGAAATAATTGAATATTCAAGATTCTGTAAAATTTTAAATCTAGTTCCTGGTCAATATTTTTCAATCAACTCAGAGATTAAGAAAAGATAGCACACTTAAAATGTAAACCCTAATTAGTAATATTTTAGAAAAAGCATTTATTCTCTTTGAAGGTGAATGTTGTCAGTGGACAGAGTTGGTCAATCCAAGGAGCGAGCACTCAGTTTATACAAGATGTCAAGATACTACATGTGTGGACATTGGGGATGAAAGAATTAAGAGACATACAGATCAGTGCAGTAAAACACAGTGTGTGAAATTCTAGAGATGACCGCTGATTTCCAACAGAGTGAATCTGTAACCAGAGATCACGGCGCTGATAGGATGAAATCCGTTGATTTGTCAGGAATGAATGTGAAATTGAACAGCAGATGTCAGGGTAAAGTCACAATTTTGAAGACTCTAGAACAGAGGGTCTCGAACTTAATGCACTCTGATTTGTGGGCATTAGCCAGGTAAGTGGTGTGAAAGCAGCAAGGTTTATAAGATTGACTGGTATTGTTTTGTTTGTTTTCTTTGTGTGTGTGTGTGTGTGTGTGTGTGTGTGTGTGTGGCATCACTGCCCTGGTGGGAGTAGGAGGTCCAGCCTTGCTCCTGGAGAAGTGCTGCTGGATTTGAACCATCAACTCTGTGGGCCACAGTCCTGCACTCAACCACTACACCACCGGGGCTCAGTTGATTGGCTGGTATAGAATGTGCTGCACACACACACTTCAATGAGCTGTTAAAGATGAAATAAAGGATGCTGTCCTGGAAGAATTTTTAGGTGAACTCATTAGAATACTTCGTTCTCCAACATGGCCTATCGAATCAGAAGACTGATTTAAGGAAACCCGTAGTGATTTGGCCAACAAGATTGTACAGCATCTGCATTGTGTTTGAAAATCTTTGGAGGGTTCAAAAATCTTTGTGATGTATTAGTTGAGAACAATACAAAATACTACTTTTAAAATAGCGAATGGCATGTGTCAAGTCAATTTCAGAAACTTAAAAACTTTTATGGAAAATTATGGTAAGATCACAAAGTGTGTGTGATTCATTAACCATGAATGGTGTTTTCAGGATGTGGGTGGAAGTGAAGTTAAAATGAAGAACTCTTAATATATTTGGAAACACAATGACAATTTTCTATCAGCAGGAAAGTTATCATAGAAAATGATAAAGTATCAGAGAGTTTTGTCTAGACTCTGATTGTTAAATTCTAATTAGTTCTGAATGCAATTCTGAAGATTAAAATGCATTTGAGGCATGATAGAAAAGCTGAAAGGGGGCAATACTGAAAGTGTAGCAAAGAAGAGCACTTTAGGAAGTACTCTTGTTTCCAATGATAATGTTGATGAGATGGAATTAGTTCTCAAAACGGAAGGAAGAAGTCAAATGAACATCAAAGCACTACTAATATTGACTCTGTATTGGCAAGCTTTGATGGCATACCAAGAGTTGAGAGAAAAAAAGTATGTTTGAATTTTGGGAGGAAAAATGAAGCTCAAGGCCCGCAGTTACATGAAATAGCTGTTTTGGCTTTTGGGTGCAGCAGCTATTCAGATCAGTGTTGAGAGAGCTTGCTCAGATTTGAAATGCACCTTGTGAGTCAACAGTGATAGCTTACATAAAACTTTGTTTTAATTAGAGAGCATTCTTTTAATTAGGCATGATTATAGTTTTTAAATGTTTTAATGAATTAGATATTGCATATGAAGTAAATTTATATTTGGAATAGCATGCTTATGTTCTGTAATCCTATGACAATTCCTCAGTTTAGAACTTTCACTGAAAGTATTAAGTCTTTTAGTGTGCTTTGCCTTTATGTATTGATGTACTGGGTATGATAGCATGATTTATATTTCTGGTATTTCATAATATAGTCTTATCAATTTTGCATGGGTTAAGTATTGGGCTACTTATTGGAATGTCAGGAGTTCAAATCCACGAGCTGTTCCCCAGGTGAAAGATGAGTCGGTCTGCTTCTGTGAAGATTTATAGCCTCCCAAGTCCTATGAAGCAGATCCAGTCTGTCCTAGGGGGTCACTGTGCATAAGTATCTACCCCCTGCAGTGGGTACATTTATTTATAATGAAGTGTTAACTGTGAAATACCACCTGCATTAAAACCAAGCTTGTTTTCAGTGTATTTTAGAGCACTGGGTTGAGGATTTCCTACCAAAAAAGCATTTAGAATCTTCAATGTAATATTTATATAGTAAGTGTTTTTATCACGATACTATTTTTAAAATGACTCTGCTGCAGTGCATTCTAGTATATTTCAAAAGATCGAATTAAAAGTAGTGACGTCATGCTCTTCTGTGTATTGAAATGTTTTGAAACAGTTCAATTAAAATTGAACGTTGAGATAGTCAGACTTTATCGCCACCTGCCTGGGCCAGGCTTCTCCATAGATGGCAGTTGGAGGTCTCCCTCAGGAGGCGGCCTGTCTCAGGGTCTGTTGAGGGCAGCCCAGCAGTGGTGGGAAGGTTAGGGTGGGGTGCAAATCCTTTGCTCACGTCATAATCTTGATGATGTTTCCCCGGCCTGTTTCATATATATAAATGGATAGTGTGGAGAACGTCTCACTTCTTGCTGGTCTAGGTTTTGCACTTGGTTCATTCATCTCTGGTTTTTGGACTTGAGCCAATGGTCTACCATCTGTCCTGCCAACCTTTGGATCCTGCAGGGCCCATCATCTGACTTGCTGGCCTTGGGTTTGTCTCCCTTCTCATCCACCAGCCATGGTCTTCCTGGGTCACCTCCTGGCGTCCTGGTTCATCAGCTTCAGCAGCTTCTCGAGTCAGGGAAAGCTTCTAACTTAACATCTGACCCATAGACTTGAACTGGACTGGATTTACCCACTTCTACAATTGTGTCATCCATTTTCTTGAGCTAACTATCTGTCTTTATATATAAGCTTCACTGTTTTTGTTTCTCTGGAAAATCGCGCCCAACACAAGCATCAGTTAGTTTTCATTATTAATGAATGTGTAGAAAGAAGGCGTTTAAATTTCCCATTTTCAAAACTAATTGCAAAATCTAGGGGTGAGCAAATGCAACTTAATATAAAATGCAATATTTATTTGCGATATCAGGAATGGATTTGGAACTCCTATTTCTTTGGATGAAATTGCTCCTGGTTAGCCGTTTGCAGAATGTGACTGTGAGACTGAAGGTGAAAACCAGGGGGAGTCAGTTCCAACCATTGTCAGTGGCACTGAACCAAATTTTTTTTTGGGGGGAGGGCAGTGATGCTCTGGTGGTCGTGGGAGCTACTCAGTGCTGCTTCTGAGAGCCACCGCTGCATTTGAACTGCCAAGCCTGCAGGCCGCAGTCCCGCACTCAACCACTTACGCCACCGGGGCTCAGCCCCCAATCAAATTTATTTATTTTTTTGTTTGTTTTTGGGGCATCACTGCTCTCTGGTGGTGGGAGTAGGAGGCCCAGCCCCACTGCTGGAATTGAACCTCTGTCCCAGTGGGCCGCAGTCCCGCGCACAACCACTACGCCACCGGGGCTCAGCCCCCGAATCAAATTTTAAAGTTTTTGGAGAACATGTATTTTTCTCTCTCTCACTCTTAAATCTTGAGCATTTGTTTTGAGGTCTCATTTTGCTTGTTTGAATGAATTCTTTACTTTGGTATAGTTACTATATTTTTCAGACCCTAGGACACACCCAGTTTTTTGACAGGAAAACAAGAAAAAAAAATCAGAACCAAATAGTACCAGTATACTGAAATGTTCTGGGGTACCACACCTTTGGACCATAAGATACACCTCGTTTTCCCCCACTTTGGGGGGGGGGTGCGTCTTATGGTCCGAAAAATACAGTAGATTAACAGAAACATCACAAAGATAGTTTAGAGAGTCCCCACGTACCCTTTACCTAGCTTTCCCTAAAATTAACATCTAACCATGGTATAATTGTCTAAGCTTAGAAATGAATATTGGTACAATGCTATTAACTAAGTTATAGCTTTAGTTGAATTTCACCATTTTTCCCCCCACTCATGTGTTTCTTCTTTTCTGGGCTCCATTCCAGTGTATCAAGTTGCATTTAGAGCTTGAAGTTTTTTAGTATGCCACACAGATCTTGTTGTAAAGGATCTCTCTCTTTGCCACCGAGGCAGCAAGCAGAATCCCTGGCACTGGTCTGAGATCCCTCTCCTGGGGCCTAGGGAACACCTTGGGCCCTGGATTTCCTGAGAGTTGTACTTGAGACTCCTTCTGGATCTGCTTGCTGGCTTGAGTGGCACATAGTGCCAATCTAGACCCCTAGGCCTGTACTGGATGTTCTTTCCCTATGCACACACCTAAAAGGGGAGGGAGATGCTGTTCCAGGTTATCTTACCCAAACCCACGTTCCCTTTGGGACCTGACTCTTCTTTGTGCCATTTGTCACCTGGCTCCTGTTCCCAGGCCTCCACGGTCCCCAGACTCACTGCTCTTTTCTCCCATTCTGGCCTCAGCTTTCAACTCTAAAACCCTGGGGGAGGAAATGGCTCTTTGGGACCCTGTTGCCTGGTCACCGCTCACTGTTGGGCTAAGCTTGGAACTGTAGATGAAGTTAGGGACAACACATTCAGTCAGGGTTTATTGGGTGTGACTGAACTTATAGTCTGGGGGGTGGGGGGGAGAGGTGATGAGAGGGAATAATGGTCACCATTGTAGGGCGAGCCCTGAGGGCGCCAATCAGAGCATCCAGTTGTGTCCAGCACAGAGAGGTAGAGCCCAGCAGCTGGGATTGCAAAGGAGCATAAGGATGCTTCGTAGACGGGGGACATGCTTGAGACGGGTCCGGAATGACGGATAGGAGGGGGAAGGTCCGTAGGAAGAGAGAGAAGAAGGACATGACAGGTTTCTAGCAAGCTCCTTAAACAGATGTCCTGATTCCTAGCTGAGTTGCCAAGAACTGTGAAGGGTCTGAAATTTTATCTGACTTGCAAGTGAATAAATTAGCCAGATACCATTCCATGAGTACTGGCAGAAGTCAATGCTCCTGTGTCAAAGATGAAGGGCAGTGTATTACAGTAATAGCTGTAACAGGGGGAGCAGTTTTTACTTTGTATTTTTTTTTGTTTTTTTTTTGTTTTTTGGGCATCACTGCCCTCAGGTGGTGGGAGTAGGAGGCCAAGCCTTTGCTCTGTGGAGCTGGAATTGAACCTCCATCCTAGTGGGCCGCAGTCCCGCACACAACCACTACACCACCGGGGCTCAGCCCCTGTATTTTCAATTACAGTCTATGCAACAGATTGTTTTCATTTAACAATTTCTATACACCTTGTTCAATGACATTGGTTGCATTTTTTAATCCAAGAAAAGCAGATCATCATCATCACCATCATCATAAATAGGACAAATTAAGAATGAGTTAAAAGAGAAAACTAATGATATAATGCTGAATTTTAACCTAACTGTATCTACAACAATCCACTTTCTTTTTTTTTGGGGGGGGTGGGGGTGGCATCACTGGCTCTGGTGGTCATGGGCGCTACCCAGTGCTGCTCCTGAGAGCCACCGCTGAATTTTTGAACCGCCAAGCCCGGGCTGCAGTCCCACACTCAACTACTTATGCCACCAGGGCTCAACCCAACAATCCACTTTCTGATGCATTCTGTTTGTGAACAAGGTTTATCATTTTTATGGTTATTGATCTGAAGGTATTCAATGGAGGCCTATTCCCCATGGGTTATCTGCAAGTGGATTTTGGGTTTTCACTGTCGTTCATAACCTTCCGTAAACTGGGTGCTCAGAATTTAAGTTCTAATAAATTTCCCTCTTCTGATATTGGATTTTGTCTTTTATAGTCCTTGGATCATGCAGGTTGATGTGCTTCCTCCATGTGGGCTTAACTGTCACCTCACTTAGATGGCCGCTTGTTTTAAGACAGCCCTTTATGACCCCTGACGCAGTTCTTTTTGATAGGTTCTGGGCAATCTTTTAAAAATTGACTGGGTACTATTGAGAATCTATATTTTTTTCACCTGTTCTCTATGTTTTACTTCTCACAGGGTTTGGTAAGAGGGCCAAGTGATTCCCAGACACACATGAATTGCATATCAGGAGAGGAACACTGAATTTAAGGAACTGGAATCCTTTATTAGGCCAGTAACCAGGCCTTTCCTTTGCTTTGGGAGGAAGACACTATCTGTTTTCCAAGGTTGTTCACTAAATCCTTAGTGGAATGAAGGAAGTTGATACTTCACTTGCAAGATGTGCAGAAATGGGATAGGCCCAGGGATAATTGTCTCTAATAAAGACATGGCCATCTAAATGTGTTTCCCAGCTTCTCTTGCAGCTAGGTGTAGTCATACAATTATCTGCAGGCCTGTGGAGTATAAGGTTTGTATGGAAGTTTCTGGGAAATCTTTTAAAAATTGGCTAGCCTGGGCTCTGGATCACCTTTCCCCATTTTTACTGATGCCTGCGATGTGGACAACTCTGGCCGGAGAATAGCCATCACGGACCCTGAGTTGTTTGCTTAAGATCAGCAGAGCAGCAAGATGCCAGGAACCTAGACCTCCCACAACGAAGGAACTTACAAACGAGATCTGGACGGATTATCTTTGGATTTTATTGCAGGGGAGGAAAATATATTTTCATTTTATTAAAAACATTTAAAAAAAAACAAGATTTATTGTGGCGAAATGTATGAGGATGCTTAAAAAGTTAGTAGAAAATAAAATAAAAAGATAATGGAATTTTTCCGTGAACTTATTGAGGCCTCCCTGCCACCACCACCATAGATCTACCTCCCATTTGACGGTTCGGCCTACTCACTGTGGTGTCTTGCACATTGCTGTGTTACCGGAAGCTCTGCCACCAGCATTTCAGGTACTGCCAGAGTCACTTAGGGTGCACAGGTTTTCGTGATGTTTCCAGACCGAGACAGACTATGAAGAAAGACCTGGTTATCTACCTCAGAAAGTTAGAGTGTGAAAATGTATGGATCACAGCAGAACTTCGGAAGCTTGAAGGCACAGCGGTTACTCCTTGCCTGTGATCTGAAAGGTCTGCTTCGTGGGAGACATGCGCCTGGAAACAGTTTCAGTCTCGGGAACTCACAGGGCAGTTCTACCCTTTCCTACAGGATTGCTGTGAGCCCCCTTCAATGTGGTGGCCCTGAGTGAGCTTCTGAGGGCAGGAAGATGAGCTCCCAGGCTGAAAGGGACTATACCACGGCAATGATGGGCTCAAACATATAGGACGTGAAGATGGCACGAGACTGGTAGTATTTCCTTCTGTAAATCAACAGCTAACAACAAGAACAGCAACATATACATCACATAAAAGTTTCTACCTTAATCACTTTTAAATGTTTAATTTGGTGACATTGATTATTTTCAGAATTTTGTGCAACCATCATCACTGTAAGTGAGCAGTATAGAAATTTGATACCTAAGGTTGGGCCAATGATGGCATGAAAGGCTGGCTTACAAACAGTCATAGCTGGGGGAATAGGTTCATAGGATTCTAGGATCGATATTCACATATGTATAGAATATTTTTGTTCGCTTGTAGAATGTCATGTTTAAATGACAGTGGGACATTTTTGAATTGTATGCATTTTAGTTTTATCCTGTTAGGTACAGATAAAAATTATGTAAGGCTAAAGAGTGTGTTTGAGTGTCAAGTTGACAGGGGGTGGTCTGCGGCAGTTACGTAATCTGTCAACTTGTGAAGGTGTGGAGTCTAGCCTGTCAATCCGACTATAGTCAATGATGCCTCTGTGTAGACCCGGCCTTCTCCTGAGGATTCTGGCAACTCCTGTAGTCCTCCCTGAAGGTGCTGACAAACCACATGGAGCTACACTGATGCCGCCAGATCCCTGGAACTGAAGGAGCTACGTGGAGACCCACACCCACACTGAGATGCTTCCACCGCTACTGAATTCAAAAGCCTTTCTACCCACTGGCCTGTGATCATCCTGCCTTCAGCACCACTGCATGGCTGCATGACTCTAAAGAGGAATTTATGGACTAGTACTGACATATGGGGTGATATCAGACTTATGAACTTGATCTGGACTGCATTGGGATGTAAATTTTCTTAATGTCAATTGCTCTTTGATATAAAGTTCTCTCACACACTTATGAGTGTCTGTGGATTTGCTTCTCTAGCCAACCCAGACTAAGACAACCACTATCCACTTATAAAATTTCTTTAGATTTTTTTAATTAATTACTTTAAATGGGGACTCTTACACCTGTTCACACAACCCATACATTCATCCATTGTGTCAGGTACATTTGTACATATGCTGCCATCATCATTTTCAAAGCATTTTATTTCTTTGTGAGCCCTTGATAGCAGCTTCTGATTTTTAAAAATTTTTTTAAAGTTTCTTGATCATGTATGGGGATGCAAAAGGATTTTCTCCCAGGTTGTCTCCCCCAAATATATGTCAAACCTAAGATGCTGCTTGCGTCACATGGTAAGTGACTGTACCCTGGGAGGCCAACACAAGCTAGTTGGAGGTTATTCTCCCTGAGGGTGATCAGTCATCTGGAGCAATCAGACCAATCTTCCACCCTAAGTAGGACCCACTGCCCTCTGATAAGGATAGTGGATTGCCCCCTTGAAGGGAAGCCTACAGACAAGGTTGAGCCCACTCAAGGATGACCAAGGATAGGGTGTCATCTCGACTCTAGGATCTACTCATCTTATCACATGTGTACCCAGTCCCTCCCTCTCCTATTATGTCTACTGCCCCAGCTCCTTCCCTTCCTGTGATGCCTGTGCCTGTCGCAACAGCCCCTTCCTGTGATGTATGTGATTCCTCATCATCAGCGGGGCTTGCATGCCTCAAGTATATATAGTATATAGTCCTTGGTCAGAAATAAGGAGGTGTTTGCTTTCTCCCCTCTCCTCCTCTGGCTTTCTGCGTGAACTTGGCTGCTGAGATCAGGGCCATCCCAGAGGTGAGCATGCAACCATGAAATGTGTCGGACGCCTTTATTTTACCTACTCTCCCGCCTCGCTTATTCTCTTTGACTTTACTATAATCTTTACACATTTTTGCTGTACAATTGTGCCTACGGCCTCCCCACAATTATCAGAAGCTGGTTACTCTGACAGTCATGCCAAACATAAACTCTATCCATGAATAATAACTCCCCATTCAGTCCCTGTTTAACTTCCAGTCTACTACTGTCTTTCTGAATTTGCCTGCCTCATATTTCATAAGAATTCCTAAAGATGAGCTAACAGGATTCCAGTAGAGGGAAAATGTTTAGAGAATGATGGTGGCAGCATATGTACAAATGTCACTGACACAATGGATGGCTGTATGGGTTGTGATAAGAGCTGCAAGAGCTCCCAATAATATGATTAATTAAAAAAGTATTCCTGGCTGCTAAGAGTGCAGTACAGCACCAACAGAACATACAACTTTCCTCTAGTTCTTTTGATTTCCCCCCCTTCCCCCCAGCTATCAAGACCCCAATTCTACCTTACCAATTTGCTTAGACTAGAGCATGTACATTGGTACAGATAAGAGCTCTCAGCACATGAAATCCAGGATAGATAAACCCCTCAGGAACAGTAATGGGAGTAGTAGCAATACCATGAGGGTAGGGGGAATGTGGGAGGAGACCAGGGGAACTAATCACAATGATTGATGTATAACTGTGTGTGTCTCCACCCCCCTACCCCCACCAAGGAGATGAACAACAGAAACGTGGGTAAAGGGAGACAGTGGTGGGTGCAATACATGAAGATAATAATGATTGGACTTCTGGGAAGGTAGTGACCGAGTAACATATACCAGAGAGACTCTGTAGAAAACAGCACAGGAGAGCAACTGAAAGGGAAATTCCACATTTATGAGTCACAGGAGGAGTGCCATAAAGATAAGTGGACACAGATCCACTATGGTTTGAGGAGCTGGGGACTTTTGGAGGGTGGCTAAGGCTTAATCGTAGACCTGCCACAGTCTCAGACAGAGCTGGGTTCCTTTGGCCAGCCCAAGAGCTTTACTTCAACACAACCACACTTGCCACCACCTCTGGGCAGGGTTTAAATCCCTCCAGCCCCATGGTCAGATGTCTGGGACTCAACTTTATCTTTACTTTTCTTTCTTTCTCCCCATAGTCTCAGTCAGCTCATTCCCTCCCCCTTCTCTTTCTTCTCACAAGCCACTGCCAGTCCCCAGGTCACTCCCCTTCATCTAGAGCAATGATGCCCACGCTCCACCCACTGAGGGATTTCCCACCCAAAGGGGTGTAACATGCAGCTGGCAAAATCCTGCCCACCTTCGGCTGTAAGGGAATGCACGCCCCTTCCCCTTCATGGTCCTTTAAATTGCTGCAGGAACTTCCACCTACCCTTTGGGGAGTTCCATTTAGCTGGAGGAACCTCTGTCCCCCTTTTATGGCACTTCATGTAGCTGGGGGAAAATCCACTTGTCCTATGTGGTCACATATAGCTAAGGAAACATCCTCCTGAATGCCATAGTGCGTCACACAGCCTAAGGCAGCTCTGCAAACACTCCAGTGTTCCACTCTGCTGTGGGAATCTCTGCCTAACCTACATGTCAATCTAGCCAACCAGGGCATTTCTCCCACCACCTGCAGTGCTCTACAGCAAAGTGGGCACACCCACCTTCCCTCTGTGGCACTCCTGTTGTAGCAGGTACCCTGCACATCATCGTTGGCCACACCACCACAGTTTTCTGTGAGATCATCAAGTGTAGTGCCACTCTTACAGGTCCATACCCACCCAACCAGTCTCAGTGTCCTCTGAGAGAATCATCCAACTTGCCCTTCAAAGAACAGAATACTGGTTGGCTAGAGAAAGAGTGAGGCCACAGGAGGATAAAACAATAGTCCAATCTCACAGTGCAAATGGCTGCAGGCAGTCCCAGGTAGCATTCCTACGAGTCTCCCAAAGAGAGAGCCCAGTGCTCTTTGAATTTCTGGAAAATGGTGTTGGGCCCCTCTAAAACAACACAATGCAAACAGCAATCAATGAAAAACAGGAGAAACAAAAAGCAATGTCAGAAGAAATCCTGAACCTAATGACGTGCATTGATGAAGCAGACTTTCATCTGCCACAGAAAGAAATCTTCAGAATACTTCTTGATGTCATATAGGATATGAAGGAAACAATACAGAAAAAGGATGATGCGGTAGAGGAGATAAAAGTCATGCACTAAAGGGAAATATAAGACCTACAAGATAACAAAAGTCAGTAGCATATTCACAGAATTTGCCAACAGACTCAAGGAGGCAGAGAATTGGACTAGGATAACAGGCAGACTTCATGGGAAAGGTAGTCAGACAAGGTAATCAGAGAAGTTGAAAAAATCCTTAGAGCCAGCTCTGATGCTATGGAGAGGAACATTAGAATAATTGGATTACCTGAACAAGACACAATGAAGAAGTCCATGGCAAAAATAGTGAGGGAATTCTTGAAGGAAAACTTCCCCAGCTTAATGAATGAATGTCAGGCAATGATCTAGGAGGTCAAAAGAACACCAGCTCGACTGAATCCAAGGAATAAGCCACCAAGGCATATAATAGTTAAAGTCTCCAACTTTGAGGAAAAGGAGACAATCATGAGAGTAGCTAGGGAAAAACAAGCAGTCATCTACGAAGGCACCCAAATAAGAATATGCTCAGATCTATCAGTGGACACTGAAGAATAGAGAGTGAAATAATATATTCTAAAAATTGAAGGAAAATGGTGCACATCCCAGAGTACTTTATCCAACCAAATTATCAATCAAGATAGATGGAGAAGAAAGAGTCTTCTCAGATAAGAAAAACTCAAAGAAGACATTAAAAGAAAACAGCTCTACAAAAGATCCTTGCCGATCCAGAATGGGCAGAAGAACAGCACTCACTGAGCACAAAAAAGAGACTGTCACATAGAACAACTTCATCCAGAGTGCAACAAGGAGAAAACAGCTCCCCAAATAGCATTAGTTCAACAGTGGAAAGAAGGTAAGAATGAAACACACACACATGAAACTGATAAGAAAAGGAGGTAGGAAAACACGCAACAAAAAGGTACAAGATGACATCACAGAGTGCACAAATGAATGTAATAACTCTGAATATCAATGGATGGAGCTCAGACATTAAAAGGCTTAGACTAACAGACTGACTTAGAAAACAACTCGGGCTGAGCCCCGGTGGCGTAGTGC
>PVJH01038338.1:0-17230 GCA_004026705.1 Nesogale talazaci | reverse complement strand
GACCGGATGTTCCTGTTGGTCAGGTTGGCACATTAAACCTACCTATCACAGTGACCCTGCTGGTCTTTGAAATACTGGTGACTAGTGGTGAGATTCAAATAATTTAACAACGATAGTTTGCTGCCATCATGACTGTCTTGAGTATCAGAGAATGATATACTGAAAGGTGGTTTGTTTTTGTCATAATGCTTATACTGAAACAAGAACAAGAGGTATGGAAAACTAGAATATGTTGAAATAGTTTTAAAATATTAGTGAAAGAGATTAAATAATACCTGAACCCCAAATCAATAAGCTATTCCTTAAGGTATTTCTCATTACCCTGGGTTGGCATTCTCGCTTGCAAAATTCTTCAGTTTTCTTTGCGCTTCATCAGCTGTGTGATTTATCCTTAGCCTTCTGTTAGTGATCGGTCAATTAAACAACAGTCTTTGTGTTTGGGATATTAGAAATAGATGACTCCTGTTCTCTGAACCTGTTGTGTTCACTTTTGGAAAACCCTTCTGCTGAACTCGTGCAATTGTTCTGGCCATATTTTCAACTGACTGTATTTTAGCCCCACGTCCCCTAACAAGTTCGGGGTGGTATGATTTGCTCACAGTACCTTGTCGGAATTTGGGGCATAACACGAAACTGAAGTGAATGACGGGAAGCCACTCTCACGTTGTTTGGCACTTTTCCTCCAGACATTCTGTATTTGCTAATTGAATTAGCAAACGCAAGGTAATAACAATGCAGTGTTTCATCAGGAGTATGGCATATTTTGTGAAAAGAATACATCAATGTGATAAGTACAGTTCCATCTACTTGTTTGAGACTTATGGACAGAATGGGCATTATAACTATGGGCCCTTAGAAGATGCTGTTTTCCAAATGAACATTAAAAAAGAGAGAGAGGCAAGTACTCCCGCAATCCCCAAACACTTTGCTGTCATAACTCGACTTTCTGTGATGTTCACCTTTCCAACACAAATTACCCAATCGAAGACAAAATAAGCAAAGGTGGTGAAGAAAGCTGGTGGTGCCTGGATAGCAAAAGATACAGCATCTGGAGTCTTAAAGACTTCAAGGTAAACAAGCAGCCATCTAGCGCAGAAGCAACAAAGCCCACATGGAAAAAGCACACCAGCCCGTGTGACCTCGAGGCATTAATGGGATTAGGTTTCAGACATCAAAGACCCAAAACAAAAAAAGCATATTGATGTGAATGAGGGGGAGGGCAGAGGGGAGACCCAAAGCCCACCTATAGTCAATTGGACATCCCCTTACAGAAGGCTCACAAGGAAGAGATGAACCAGTCAGGGTACAGTATAGCACTGATGAAGCACACAACTTTCCTCTAGTCCTTTAATGAAGGTGGCCAGATGTCCCCCTTTTTAACGATTTAGCAATGTCCCATGGCATTTTAATGTTAGCATAAATATATTCAATATTATTTTTGTGTTCTATGGAAATTTTTGTTGCTCCGTATAGACCAAATTTTGCATCAAGAACCCCTCTCTCCCTCCCCCCCCCCCCCCAGTCAATGGTGTCTTGCTTAAAATCTGGTCACTGTACCTTTAAGTTTAGGCTGCAAAGTACATAGTTGGGTGATACTCTGGGTGAAAGAGGAAGAATGTTTGCTTTGCCGACCTTGAATTCATGGCAATGGTGGTGGGACGATTGGAAAACGTGCGCCAGTACACCGGTACACAAAAGTGGCTGTACAACACAACAAGTGTAACCAAGGGCACCAAATGACACATGGAGACCCTGCTAAACGGGAGAATGTCTCCTTGTGTGTATTTCCCCCCATAAGGAGAGAAATGTGTTAAACTATGCACACAAAAGAAGGAATTTTTTAAAAGACAGCTAGGAAGAAAATAGATTGGTTAAATGTGGGTGCATGTGGACAGAGGACATCAATTGAAAAGCCTGTGTACATTTATTTCTGTCATTGTATGTTACATTCTGCCTGGGTTCATGGAGCTCCACGTGAGACTGGACATTCAGTGACATAAAAAAAAAGACAATTCTTGCATGGAAAACGATGAGCACCGGGAAGAGAAAAATGTTCTACAATGGATGGCGGTAAAGATTTCATGCCTTGATAGGGTTGGGCTATGAATTTTCCTCCCTGCACTGCTTTGGCTGCGTCTTCTATGTTTTGCTGCATTTTCTTTGTCTCATTGGATTTTTATTTTCTGTTGAACTGGAGAGCCTTGGTGACACCAGGTGCTTCAGTCTGCAAAGTCCACAGTTCAGAAACCCACCCGCCTCCAAGGAGGAAAGACAGACCTTTCTACTCCAGTAAACAGAGACAGCCCTAGAAACTCCCCACAGTGTAGCTGAAGCTGCCCTCCCATTGACAGCAGCTTGATGGACCTGAGTCTTATTGGTGGTGCAGGGGAGCCAGTGATTAAGTGCTAACTGAAAAGGCTTAAACCCTCCAGTCTCCACCAGAGAACGAACTGACTGCACTCTTTCCATAAAGGTCATGGCTTAGGGTAGGGGTCCTCAAATTTTTTGAACAGGGGGCCAGTGTACCATCCCTCAGTCTGTTGGAGGGCAGTATTCTAGTTAAAAAACAACAACAAACTAGCAACAAATTCACAGCAGACCCACGATGAGTCAGTTGGCTGCTAAGCAGGACAGCGGGGGTGGCAAAAAAAAAAAACCCGGCGGGTGGGATCCATGTCCTCGGCGGGCTGTATGTGACCCACGGGCCGTAGCTTTAGGACGCCTGGCTTAGGGGATCCCACAGAGCAGTTCTGCTGGAACTGGGGTTCACATGGGGTCACTGTGCATGCTGACACCCTCACAGGCTTCTCACAGGGGCAACTAGATCATGACAGGGAAGGTTCACCAGGCGATCGAGTCCACACAGTGTGTTAGGGTTCTCTACAGAAACGAAACCAGGACACTCATCATTCGCTCTATTTCTGTAGATAGGAATATATCTAACATAAGGAATAAGCAGTTAACTCATCTATCAAGCAGTACAAAGGGCTCAGTGCAACTCACTTGTGTGAGACACCTAGAAGACTGGCAGTCCTTGGAGTTTTGAGGGCCACCGAGGAGTCCTCTGTAGAGCAGTTCAGGCTATCTGGCCACAAGCAGCAAACAGCAAAGCAGGTCACCGACAGTCAGCCAGATGACAAAGTCCAACAGCCCCCAGCTCAAAAGATGTCTATTCTAGGAGCGTTGTGAGCCAGTCCATGGATTAGGCGTCCCATGGGTGGTGGTGCTTGGAGATCGAGGTATAGGACGCACAAGGCAGCTGACTGGTCCTAAGATCCAAGAGCAAGAGGAGCAAGGGTGGTGCTCCCCGAGCCGTTTCTTTCTCCTCGCTTCCGTCGATTTTACGAGTGTTCATTGGCCATGCTGTCCCAACAGACCTACCTATCTTCTTTGCCCAGGTTGGCACCCCAAGTCTGTCTATCACACGTGGCATCTCATCTATGCCCCCTCTCCTGTGTGTGCAATTGGAGAACTTCTACCCCCTCCGGATGACAAGGTCTCTCCTTGAATCACAGTCACCATTCCATGAATATCGGCCTCGAAAGAGATATCTTGGTACCCTGCTCATTATATACAAGTATGTCTTCTAGGACCTCTGACAGTGGTGCCTGGTCAGTATCCATTGCCCCCTACAAGGCCAGTGGGTCAAGCTCACTGGCCTCTCCGAGGGAGAAAGAGGAGGCTGTCTGCTCCCGTCACCCTGGGAGCTTCAGAATCCCCCCCTGTGGTCACCATGAGCTGACCTTGACTGTGGCAGTGTGTTTGTTCTTTCCCCCCACTCAATGATTTTATTGGGGCCTCTTAGAGCTCTTATAACATTCCATACATCATTCGTACCAAGCATATGTGTACATAGTTGCCATCTTGCTTTCCAAATGTTTTCTGCTTGAGCCCTGGGTATAAGCTCCGCTTTCCCCACTCCTTTTATTGATTTTGTTTTTTATAAATCATCTTACTGGGGGCTCATCCATCTCCCTTCATGACCCATACAGACATCCGTTGTTTGCAGGCCACATTTGCACCCTTGCTGCCATCATCCTTCTCAACGCATTAAAGATCCCTGGCAGTACTGGGGTGAACGCACTTGGATCCTAACCACGGTGTCAGACGTCAAACCCAGCCGAATCTCCGAGGGAGAACGAGATGATGATCTGTTTCCATAAAGATACTCAGCGTGGGAAACCCAGTGAAACCGTTCGGCACAGGATGCCTGTGACTTGACATCAGTTCTGAGGCATTGGGTGAGGGCAGTTCTATCATCTCCTGTCAACCTGAGCACCGTTGAGCGAGCTCTCAATGAGATCATAGCCCATGAGACCTCTGTGTGGGTGTGGCCTGCTCCTAAGGATTCTGGGAACCCTTGTCTTCCTCCCGGGAGGTGGGACACACACGCTCTCTGCTTCCCAGTCTGTTGAGAAGCTACACGAACCTCTCCTGGTGTCGGCCTGAGCCCTGGAACTGGAGCACCCACCCAGAGAGCTGTGCTAGCAACGAGAGACTTCACAAGACTTTCCACCCCCTGGCCTGTGATCCGCCTGCTGTCGGCATCAGTGCATGTGCCGCGTGAGTCTGAAGAGGCATTTATAGACTGCTATCAGATCTACGGGCTAATATTGGCCGTATGGATTTAAGCTGGCCTGGGCTGGGCTAGTTTCTTAATGCACAATTGTTTTTTGATGTCAAGTTCTGTCTCCTACACATACGAGTGTCTCTGGATCCACCCTGACCAAGTCAGCTTGGGATCCTATCGATAGAGATGCAATCAATAGATCAAATCACCGAGGGATCAGTAACTTCGAAAATGGACAACACAGGTGACGGGAAGAAAACCCATTTATTTCAGATCATGCCTTGCTAGGAAAGGAGAGAAAGTATGATTTGAGGGCAAAGAGGTGTTCATCTTCAGACGGATGATGATTCTGTTGCTATGGAGAAGGGATGATGCTTGTCATTCTGGATGCCAACTTCTGCTTCCAGGCATGCAAAAAAGCAAAGATAGACACCATCATCGAATGGATTTAGGTAGTCCCAGTACCAGAGCAGGGAGGAAGCGGGGGCGACGAGGAAATGACATTGTTAGGATGTGTGTGATTATTTGCATGGGAAATTCCCACGCACCCCCAAAATTCATAGGAGCACATACATGTCAGGGGTCAACAGTGGGCTTCTCTCTTTCCAGGGCCTCGCTGTGAAAAGTCCAAGTGAGACACTCCCTCAGGAGTCACCAGGCTGCCAAACTTGAGGTGACAGAATACAGCTCCCTATTTCCTAGGGCCTGTCTGGTTCCAATGCCCGTGCTAAAAACCATTGGCGGGGCTGAGCCCCGGTGGCGTAGTGGTTGTGCGCAGGACTGCGGCCCACTGGGCCGGAGGTTCAATTCCAGCAGTGGGGCTGGGCCTCCTACTTCCACCACCGGAGAGCAGTGATGCCCCCCCTCAAAAAAAAAATAAAAGCCATTGGCAGAAGGATCAAGGCTTCGTCACTTCACGCTCACATCTTCACAACGGAAACTCCCAGAGATGAAGAGGGCACCTCTTCTGTGAATCCGGGAGCTACTGATTGAAAGCTCCATGGATGGACCCTACCAGCCGTTTCGACGGGAAGCAGTGCTGCGGTCTGCTTCTTCCGAGATGCCCAGCCTTGCAGATGCTCTGTGCAAACCCCACTCCCTCTCTGAAGCTACGAAACCCTGGGCGGCTTTTGTTGCATTCGGGTGGTATTCACGGGCGGTGATTGGGTGCACGAGCCTTGTGGGTGTCTTCCGTCCCTGTCTCCTGAGACCTGATTCAAGCGCTTCTGGCCTCTTCCCAGAAAGGTTCGAGGCTCAACGCTCCCCAATGGCCTGGTCCACTGTCCCGGAAAGCTCCACATCATTGATAGAAGGGAAATCCCCCAGAGCACCCCATTCTCCCTGACCGTGAGGTCCCCGCGTGTCAGGAAACAAAGCCTCATCCTGTCGGAGGATTTCACTAACCGTCCACCGCCTGTGCCCAAAGTTATTTTTGGTTTGCATTTTCCCTTAAATGTACTCCGTTAACGAAACCCTGTCTTCCTCCCGCCCACCAAAGAACACATTTGATTTCCAAATATACTGCTATCACCGCTGTCAAGATCGAACCTTTAAAGTTGTCGCTGTGAATCTTGCTTTAAAAGGCTTACCTGCAGGGAGAAATGCCTATCGGAGGGCAGAAGTGTCATCTAATTGATGTGCCCAGGACAGTTGTCTGAAAGAGAATGGGTGTGACGGGGAGGAAAAGAGAGGACCAACCGTGAACAAACAGTCTCTGTGGACAAATGTGCTTGAAATGACAGCTTTCAAAAAAAAAAAAAAAAGAGCCGTGAAGAGGACATGGGGCCCCTCCCTCCTGAGAAGATAACCTCACAGGGGTGAAGCCAGTCAATGCTTCTCTTTCTAAGGGTGGGGGGTGGGGTGGGAAGGAGTGCCTTTACCTGTATCCAGGGCATTCACGATGTTCTCTTTCGGGATGTTATTGTTTTGGACCAACTCCGTATAATCCTCTTGGTCTTCCTTGGAGACCTCGCCGTTTCTTGCTGCATATCACACAGGAGTGTGAGGCAAGAGGAAGAGGCATTAGAATCATGGCATGTTCAGGATGACAGAGCCTGGCTATGGGGTCTTCAGTGGGTTGTGTTTGCTGGACTTCAATTAGCGTCTCCACCCCCCCCCCCGTCTGTCTTTCCTTGACCACCCTGAGTATTGAAAGAGGAACCACGTGAGCTGATCATCAAGTGGGAAGCAGGACCCCCTGTCTGGCCATGAGTTTAGTTTATGTGCTTATTTGATGCGTTCGACGGAGACGCTGCAGGGACCTGGGATGCCGTGAGGGCCTGGGTGGGAGACAGGTCATGAGGTGGGTTGCGAGCCTCCAGGTCACTAGTTCAACACCAACAGCAGCTCCGAGGGATTGAAAAAAAAAGAGACGGGAATCTCTCGTACAGAGCTACTGTCTTGGAAACTCAAAGGAACACAATTTCCTCCGTCCAGTAGTGTTGCTGTGAGCCAGCCTGGACTCTAGGGCGGTGAGTTTTTAGCTTCCTGTTTAATCTTGAAGACTTTTCCGTCCCGAGTGAGACATTGCAAGAGAAATCCAACCAGGACGACCGAACCTCACTCTTCTTCGGGGAGACCCACGCATCCATTGGCAGCCAAGCTGCAAGTGGGGCTCCCTCTCAGAAGGTTCAGCCGTCCCAGTGACGGAGGGAAGATACACGTTGTCCGTGGGGACTCCTGTCCCTGTGACTGGAACCCCCTGGGGCGGGCGTCTTCTGAGTTTGTAGGCGCGAGGGCTGTGACTTCCATCCGCCTCTCGAGGTCATCGGCGGACGACGATGCAGGAACACAGCAAGACGGCGGTGATGGGAAAACAGCCAACACAGCGGCATCGATACGATACAAGGAAGGTCCCAGAGTCCAGAGTGCCCAAGAGAACGTCCCCCTGAAAGCTCTCGCCCCTGGGTGTCAGGTACTGCCAAGGCGTTTCTGACTCACGTCGACCTGCGGTGACAACCGAGCGGCATACGCAAAGAGATCGCCGCCCTCACAAACGCATCCCTTGACCACATCACGCGGGACCAGCGGGGTAGAGATCGGCGCTGTCCACGATGTCAGGTTGCTTGGATTCCAAAATGAAAACCCAGGGAAGCAGGTCCCTAGAATAGGAGACTGATAAGCTGCCTGAGAGACCCTTTAAGCTGTGGCAGGACAAGACGGTCACTTTTAGCACTAAGCAGCACAACTCGCAAGTAGACTAATTTCCTCAACTGTCTGTGTGTGTGGAAGCCGGACGGTGAATAAGGATGGCTCAACAAAGGAGTCGTGCGGTTTATGGTGCCGACACTTGGAGCCTGGACTTAGTCCAGCTTCCTGCACCTTGAGAAAATCCATCTCCGCTCCCGAAAACTGCCCTGTTGGCATGTCTGTGGTACGAAGGTCCTGGGGGAAATCAGACAGGGTCCGTCTGTGCCTCTGCTGGATGGCCCAGGGAGCATTTGTTGGGCTGAGTGAAGACGCGGAGCTGGTGAGATCAAACTTGAGCAAGTGCCCGAGCCGCAGGCTCTAGTCGGATCCAGCGCCAGCCGCCGCGAGTGACATCTGACGCTTGGTGACCCTCGTGGGAGTGTCTCAGTGGATGTCGGGGGCTGACAGGAAGGCAGGGATCACGCCAAACCGGTCAGCCTGTCGCATCAGAAGCTGAAACGCCGGGTTGCTTGGACGACACAGTCCGCATCAGTAATCTCCTGGATCTCACCGCAGCACTGACTGGATGGCAGGGACTGCCGTTCACAGGTCTCACGTCGTTCTGAGACGTGTTTTTTCCCACACCGAACAGACTCCTTCTCACCCCCTAAACCCAAAGACTCAGTTCTCATAGGTGGACTGATATTCACACGACTGGCAACTGCTGGGGGCGCGTATGGGGATACGTACAAAACATTTCCACCATCATTGTTTTTCGGCCTTTTGCGTCCACGTTTTGAACAACGAGGCAGACGGTGTACGGTCTGACATTCACAAAGTAGAATTTGTTTGCTCCTGAGTCTGTAAGAAAGACAGAAAGTCGTATTTCGATCAATACTCGGTAATCAATTGGCTGTACCTTTCTTGGGCGTCGGAGATCTGTCCTTCCTCACAGCACCCTCCCCCTCTCACCGACTTTGTGCAGGACGTGGAGAGACCCGTGTCTCCCCGTGGCTGTCTCACCCACCAGCACTTCCTTCAGCGGACATGGATGCCCCTGTCTCCAGGAATGTCTGCGCGTCCCCAGGACATGGGTGCTCTTGAGTGCCATGATACGGAGGCAGACGCAAGACCACCGCATGTGAAATCGGCTCACTCCAGAGGGCTTTCAAAACTTCCCTCCGTGGGAGAGCAGACTCCAGGCCTTTGTCTCCCAGGGCAGCGGAGGGTTCAGACGATCTGTCTCCAGTCACGGCTAAACCCCCGTGTCTCTCCAGTGCTCTCCAGCCTCCCCAAGGGCTTTGTGAAGGCAAAAAAGCGGCCGAAGTCACATGAAGCCCCTCTTTTCTCATGAGACAGCCATTGCTTTAGTGCATAGCACATGTGAACAGTCCGTTAAAATCGACTGTGTGAACATTGTGGGCACTAAAGAGAGTCGGTTTCCCATGATAATTATTACTAAAAACAAAATTTTATAATCTACTTGAAATATGATTGATAGATGCATAAATAAATATAGTCTAATGATGGATTCCTGGATGAATAGTAAATAAATGGTAGATAGATGTTGAATAGGTGGTTTACACATGGTTGGGTGGATCGAGGCATGAATGGCTGGATTGATGGTTTGATTGAGAGGTCGATAGATATTTAGGTAATAGACACATGAGTCTGTGGATGGGTGAATGGATGGAGGATGGATGCGTAGGTGATTAAATGAATGCGTAGTTAGACGGATGGGTGGATGGATAAACAGGTAAATGGGTGAAGGTATAGAGAGTTGAATAGATGGATACATATATCGATTAATGACAGATGAATCAATGGATGGATGAATGAACAGATAGATGGTGAATATGTAGATTATGCATGGTTGGGTGGATTATTGTGTGATTGGAGAGATTGATCGGCTGAGAGATAGGTGTTTAGATAATGGATATGTGAATATGTGGATGAGTGAATGGATGGTTGGATGGATCGATCTGTACATGATGAGATGGGTACATAGTTGGATGGGTGGATGGTGGGTAAACAGACAGATGAATAAATGACTAGATAGATGAATACCTAGATAGATAGAGATTAATGGTGGGTAAACCAATGGCTGGTTAGATGAACAGATATATAGAGAGATGGTGATTAGGTCCATTGGGTGAATAGGTGCGTGATTTGAGGGATATGTGTCCACAACCTGTGGCCAAATATCTGAATGGTTGGTGGTATGGATGGGTAGATAGGCCGGCAGGTGTCTGGAGAGAGGGATAGAATAGCTGGAATGGTGTGAACTCATGGTAGGACCATGTACCCCAGGGTGAAGTAGGGCTGGGTCTTGTGCCCTCTTCATCATTTGTTGACACGCTCAACTCCATCCTGGTTGGCGTGATGCCCATCCATTCCACCCAGGCTTCCCCTCCCCGACCCTGCGCCTCTGCTTCACCCCAGCAATGTGCTCCTCCCACTCTCCCTCCCTCCTGATGGATGTCCAAAGTCAACCAGACAGACCATGGTCTCCTTGAAGGCAAGCCGTTTCCAGGGACTGGTTTTCAGAAGATGCCTGGCCTGGCAGACCTTCCCTTCTGCACTGCCTGTATCTGCAAGCTCCTCTGAAAACTTTCCCCCACGGGGGACCCTGTGGGTGTTTGGAATGAGGCTGGGCAAGCTTCCAGCCTGAGAGCCGCAGTCCAGTCACCCAAGCAGGGCATGTTGACACCGAGGTGGAAGAAGCTTACAGTGAAGCAAACTCTACCACATTGGAGACAATCAACTCCAAATGCAACACTGCCTGGCCCTCTTACTCCTCTGGACCTGATCTGTTCCCCTCTGCTTTGGGGGCTGTCCCACATCTGGGCTCTCTAAGATGCCCAGGCTATATCTGGGTGGCTTCCTGTCATCTGTTCTCATCTCACTGTTGACTGGCCTCAGACGGGGAGCTTGCAGTGGGTTCACTGTGAGATCACTGTGATTTCCCCATGGAAATCAGCCCAGCCTGTGACGGGGACTTGGTGCCTTCTCACACTGCCAACAATGAGCAGGCCCAACTAAAGCTGGTGGGTTTCTGTCCACTCACAGGCGAGGTCCTGCCCAACCCAGCACGACAACACATGACCCCAGAAAACCACAGGCAGCGCTCAGGGTCCCAGCTGGGGGCACCAGCAGGGAAACTCTGCTGCCCTGCAAGTGGCTGAGTGACCTGCCATGCACAGGAGTCCTGTGCCGCGGTGCAGCGGGTGAACACTGCTCTCTGAAGATTGGGGCTCATGTCCAAGCAGGACCCCGGCCACAGGAAAGCACTGTCATCTACCTCAGAGGAAAAGCACACCCCTCCCACCAGGTTTGGAAGCTCTTGGTGTGAGGTTCCACTCTGAAAGGCATGAACTCCCCAGGAGCATGTATCCTCACGGCTGCTCTGCGCCGCTGACATGCGGCACAAAGCACCTGACCCTGCCGACAAGGGCGAGGGGAGTATGGTGTCCTTGGCTCTTCTGAGGGGGTGGGGGGGTGGTGAATTCCAGATCTCCAGCGAGAAGGTACTCACAGTCCACGTTGTATACCTCACCGTCTGTTTTCCACCCCGTTAGCGTGACCAGCTGGCATTGGCCATTATTCCTGCAAAACAAACAAAGCCACCAAACATTTTCGAGTGCTCCTGTTCTTCTCAACACATTCAACCCGCGCTCTGCAACAACAAGAAGAACAACATAATTTTCAAAAGAATGTATTTTACGAGTGCATTATTGAGACTCTGGGGGGCAGGGGGAAGGCACAGCGCGTCCATGGTCCCTGTGCACATCATCTGTACAGTGGAATCATCACTCCTGCCTTCCCGCTCCATGTTGCTGCTGCTCCTGCTCCGGGAGCATAAAGGCACTCTCCCCTAAGTCTCCTGCTAAACCCTTCCAGTTTCTGCATCCAGTTTGGTCACGTTGAAGCAATTCTGCAAGGAGAGCCATGCTCAAAGCAGGCATGCTTTACCAGTAGGACAAAACACGGCGATCTGATTTTAAAGAAGACTCCAGGGGATATTTCCTTGCAGGGTTCAGGCAAAGAGATGGACCCAGGCCAAGCCCTGACCCACGGGATAAAAGAGATCCATCTTTACAGCGATGTCAAAGACAAGTGGTTCTGCAGAACGTGGGCATGAAGCACCAGCGTCATGAAAGTCACGGGCCGGCAAGGTTTGTCTCCTGTTTCTGTCTGCAAAGCAATTCACACCATCAACAGGCAGCCTCCAGAAATCCCAGCCGGATTCGGAGGATAATATGGCATGAGTGTCTTCATCCCTGACATCAGGCTAATGAGAGAGGATACCAGGAAGAATTTTACTTCTGTTTTATGGCCTGTGCAAGGCACGTCTCTTGGGTGCAGACAATGATGATTCTAGCAAAGAATGGGAATTCCAAAAGCCTTTCCTGGCCTCAAGCCAAACTTGTGTATAAGCAGCCCTTCAAGCAGAACAAGGGGCCACTGGCAGGTGTCAAACCAGGAATGAGTGCAGGGAGGGGGTGCACCTCTGCGCTCTTGCCTGAGTGCATCCTTCGTGGGGTTTAGCATCCTGAAGACAGTACATGGGGACACGTGGGCATGAGCCACGTCCTGTCCCTCTCACCCTGGCTGTGTAGGTCAGAACGTTCCAGACCAGTCTTGTCAACCCTTCTAACGTCATGTACCCATTCCCAGGGGGTGGGTGCTTGCTTCCACAGTTCCCTCTGGAACTCCTATATCTTGATTGGCCTCCAGTCGGGAATGTGGGACCCTTGCCCATTCCACACTCTCTCCATGTCACTTCCGCCCCGTGAGTCCTCCGATGCTGTTTTGCGTTCAGTCATGGACTCTGGCCTTTGGAGGTTGTATCCAAATCGTGGCATGGCCTTTGTCTCCTCGCCCAGTATCTTTTTGGAGATGAAAACTTAAAATAAAACCCGGACAGGTGTGTCTCAGGGTTGCAGCCTTCCTGCCTATTCTGTACGCCGAGCACACCATGTCACACCAGGGTGACGTGAAGAAGACCACGTTACCGAGATGAGAGGAAGGCTCAGAGAGAACCCCCACCACTTCAGGAAATGTAACCTGACTCGCTGCACTACAGGGGACGCGGGGCCTGTGATGATCAAACACTGCTACCTCCAGTCAGAAGTCCATGTCAAAGAACCCCCCCCATCCTCACCACCACACCATTGGTTTGAAGAGTAGTGACTGAATCATCTCCTCTTCCTTTGATCCCGATGTGTACGGAATCAGTCCCAAGATGGCAGGAAGTGCTGCAACCCAGCGTGTGCACTGGTTGGACACGACCGGTTCCACACGTTGAAGGGCAAAGACGTCAAAGGGCAAAACCCATAGTCTTTCCCAGCCTCTTCTTTGTGTACTTGAGATTGGATGCACTTTGCTGACATTTTTATTAGGTCGCGTGTAGGTAGGTTTTACTTACTTGACAAAAAATTCAAAGGTTGAGCAGTTATCTGAAATAGTCATCTTACGGAGGTAGCCTAGCAGTGGTCCATTCTCCTCGATCGTATCCTGGTTGTCCGCTGCCACGAGCATGGTGTGCCACTTCCCAGACATCTGCAAGGTGTTCGCAAGCAACATTAGTCCTCTTCTCCACTCCCTTCAGCAGGAAAACAAGGATCGCCCCCGATCTTGCCGACCCAAGGAGAATTAGCCCGTGCCCCACCTGCAATCCTGGATCGGAGCTCAGAGTGCCTCTTGAGAGAGGGACCCCACCCACACCCCACCCCATGGAGTTCAAAGTCCACAAGAGGCATCCACAGGGTCCTTGTGGTGTCGTGGGCTCTGAGGCCTGACGACCCCACGGGTGTCTCTGACTCTCTTCACTGTGAGAGAAACCCACGGCCCGGCCCACCGGCACGGGACAGATGCTGCCTCGTGACAACTCGTGAGAGGACCGCTACATTGAGACCCTACATTGTCATGGGGGGCAGACAGCGCGGTCTTTCTCCCTAACGCAAGCAGAGTGGAGATCTCTGAAGAGCTGTCAGACAGAAGAAGGGTTGAGAGACCCATCTTATAGCTTCTGAGACGGACTCAACTAGACACATACACACACACACACACACGCCCTCCTTTCCGACTTGTGCTTCGTACCTCAGATGACACCGTCTCTGGCTGTGTTCCCGATTCGGCACAGACCAGACCCAGGACCAGGGTGAGGATCAGGGTCTTCATGCTGCAGGTGACGGCGGGTCCCTTCGTGTCAGGAGCTCAGGTCAGATCGGAAGTGTGCAGCGCTGAGCCCGACTGCGCCTTTATATCCTCCATGTGCTCGGGCGTGAAGCCAGAAACTGGTGGTCATCACGGACATGGTGGTTACGCCTGACAGCCCGTCTCATCGTCGGATCCGGTTTGGCAGGTGAGCCTGCCCCTGGCCTCGGGGAGTCGCACTAATGAGATTAATGTCCAGGAAAGGTTGAGTTCAGATGGAAGAGTGACCTTTCAGGGACAGGAGGAACAGGACATGACTTAAAAATATATATATATCCAGGAGAATCATGTACCTCCCTCATCGTCCTGGTCTTCTCTGGTTCCCTAGTTCACATCACAGTGTTTGTACATCTTACGCAGGGTCCTCTTCCTTTTAACATACCTGATCCTTCATCAAGAACTACGCCTTCGGTGGGGTGGGGTCTGGTTCCCTCCCCACCCTTCCTCAGAACATGCCTAACATCATGCAAGACCCAGTTTTATGCTCGGTGTTTCCGAGGAGCATTCTGACCATACTTTCCCCACAATAGATGGATTTCTTCTCCAGCTAGCCCAGTGCTGCTCATGGATGGAGGGAGAGTGCACCAATGCATTCCCTAGACTGAGGGTAGTTTCCCCAATGGAAAGACCTCCGTTGGATGATCCGCTTAGATTCTGGGCAAACGGGGAAGATGTCTTAGACTTGACTCACAAGAGGGGTCCTCGCTGTGTTGGGATTTCACTGGCACGTCTCAGGGGGCTCAGCGGGCTGGTTTTAGAGGTCAGGTGTCAGGCCTCGTGATGGATGTCTATCTGGGTGGACTTGAACAAACCACCTCTAGACTTCCAGCTGAGACCCTGAGATGCACCACTACAAATCCCATTCCAACATGTTTTAGTATCTGGCTTTTAAGAAACACACACACACACACACACACACACACACACACACACACTATGATCACCACCACCAGCAAGCTCTAAAAAAGATGGAAAGAATACAGGGCACTGTGTCCAAACAAACTAGTCCTCGCTCCCCCCTCTCAGGAGGTTGTGTATTAGCGAGAGTCTATGGTGCTGGAGGACGTGGTTTCAGCTGCATTGATAAGAGTGATCAAGCCCCCAATAAAATGATGTTTAAAAAGTTTAAAAGGGGGGACGAGATGACCAGGATCTACATATAACACCCTCCCTGGGGCACAGGCAACAGAAGAGTGAGTGAAGGAAGATGTGGGACAGTGTGAGGCAGGACAAAATAATAATCATTTATAAATTGCCACAGGTTCTTGAGGGAGGGGTGTAGGGAGGGAAGTGAAAAATGAGCTGATTCCAAGGGCCCAGGTAGAAAGAAAATGTTTGAAGAACGATGATGGCATCAAATGTACAAATGTGTTTGACGCAATGGATGGATGGATGGATGGATTATGATAAGAGTTTTTAAGCCCCCAACAAAATGATTAAAAAATTATCAAAACCAGGAGGAACAGATGGAATACCCTCTTCACCTCATGATGCCAGGAGACAAATACTTGGACCAGAGGTTGGCAGTGATCCATATTTGTGTCCATGATAAAGAAGGGTGACCCCCCCAAGAATGCCCAAACTGTCAAGCAACAGCACAGACGTCACATGTAAGGGAAATGCTGCTGGGGACCCTCAAACAATGGCTGCAGAAGTACTTGGACGGGGAGTGGTCAGAGGTCGAGGCTGGACTCAGAGAAGGATGTGGAACTAGAGATGTCCATGGCAGCGTCAGATCCATCTTGACTCAAATCAGAAGGATCAGAAACAGCTTCACTTGCAGACTCTGGGCACCAGGTCAAACTATCCCTAGGCTTGATAAGAATGAGAATTCCAGCATGTTTCATTGCATCATATGTGCATCAAGAGACAGTTGTACAGACAGAGCAAGGAAATACTCCACGGTTTAAAAACCAAGAAAAGTGTGCAATAGAGGTGGATTTCCCCCCTCCTTGTTCAGGTTGTTTGCTGAGCAAACCCTCAGAAAATCTGACTTCCATGAAGAAACTGTGACATCCATAGCAGAGGAGGGTTTATTCACAACTAGGGACAGACAGATGGCACAACCCGACTTCTGGAAAGTGAGGAGAACCCGGGGCTCTTGTTGGTGAAGCCCAGCTAGTTCAGCCTTCCGTAGGGATCGCCATTCAATATGAAGAAGACCCGAATCCTCACCGTTGGACTGCAAGGCAGCACGATGATCAATGGAGACAAGGTTGCGGTTGTCAAGGATGTTGAGATAGAATTAGAGGTAAAGTTAGAGATTGAGCTACAAGAGAGAGAGACACACAGTGAGACACAAGGAAAGAGACAGAGTTAGACATCGCGTTGGAGACAGAGGCGGAGTTAGAGATCCA
The DNA here is from genome assembly GCA_004026705.1 of Nesogale talazaci. Lineage (NCBI taxonomy): Eukaryota > Metazoa > Chordata > Mammalia > Afrosoricida > Tenrecidae > Nesogale > Nesogale talazaci. The sequence continues at coordinate 955 of PVJH01038338.1, read as the reverse complement.
GATGGAGTTCGAGTTAGCGACAGAGACAGCATCATAGCCAGAGACAGAGTTACAGATGGTCAGAGAGAGATTAAAAGTGACAGAGAGACATAGTGTGAGAGATAGAATTAGAGACTGAGAGAGAGAGAGTTAGAGATGGAGCTAGAGTTAGACAGGGATACCCTGCATTAACACCGGGGAGGCAAAGACAGCCTCAGACACGGCGCAGACTGGGAGGATGGACCTGGCTTTTTTCTATTGTCGGTGGACTCTGTGAGTTGGAGCCAAGTGGACAAGTAGCCACCATAGATGGGGGGGGGGAGGGGGGGAGGAACCCTTTCTTGTTCTAGGATATCTGTTGCCTTCTGGGCATCTATCTTTTTATTCTTCATATGATCCTGGGCTATCATCTACCTCCAAAACATCAGAAAAGGATTGTCATCGGCCCCACCCCACCGCTGCATGCTTTGGAAGGTCCCGGCCCCGGAAGCACAGCTATAGCAATCAAAGCCCTTGTTCTTTCAGGACACACAGTGCCATCTAGGAAGCCAGCACGACAGGGCAGCTTCAGCCTTTTGTTCCACCTCTACGCTCCCAGGCACATTTCTTATGCTTCCGACAGTCTTACGCAGCAGGGACCCTAAAAGCTGTGTTGGGTTCTAGACACGCGTGACCTGTGCTTAGTGAATCAGGTGCAAGCAGTGGGTGTGGTGTCCCCAGGTGTCACGTGCTCCCAGGACACCCAAGGATCTCAGCACTTGTCCTTTGTGTCTGGATATGACCTTGGAGGAAGGGTGGCAGAAATCAAGGGTCTCCACCTCCCTTCTCCCACTGGCTTCCTTCCTTTCTGGCTCAGAAAAGACCATACTGCCTCTCGGTGGCTATCATGGCCTCCCATACTTGCTGTTCGCTTTGGTTTCCAGCTGGGCTTTCTGTTTTCCTTCAGCTTCCTTCCCAACAGCCCTGTCTCTAGTTC
>PVJH01038337.1:0-17222 GCA_004026705.1 Nesogale talazaci | reverse complement strand
CATGGATGATCCCATTGGTGGCTGGGGTGGAAGTCCCCACCCAGCTGATATCGCCATTGGACAGCCCATGAGCATAAAAAGATCCCCTACTGGAAACATCTTCACTTTGATCCTGTGTCTTCCACCTCAGCGGTAGTTTTGTGATGGGGCAGCTTTTGACTCACTGTGTGCAGCAATAGGCCAGCGATTCTGCAGAGAAGCAGCCGGAGCACTTGAAACCTTCAGCCTGAAGCTTGCCAGAGACTGGGCCAGAACCGCTCCCTTTCAATCCCAAGTCAGGCCAGGCGCTTTGGGACGGCCAGAACATGGAATCCGGACAGCTCTTCCATCCCTGTGGGCTTCAGTGGTGGAACTACCCCCAACACGGTTTCCACAACACGGTGTCCCCAAAGTTCCTAGGCATGCGCGGAGGGATGCAGGCCAGCAGAAAGCACAGCCCGGGGCATCTGAAACTTGTGGGGACTCCAGGGCTCTGGACAGTTAACATCAGAGAGAGAAACGAGCCGCCCAAGGATTCTCCTAGATGCCGTCTCAGTGCCTGACCCCAGGGGGCACAGCCAAGCGTTGACTTTTGCGGGGGATCTCAAGCATGGATTTCAGAGTCCTGCCTGGTCCTCAAGCACAAAGACCTCCCAGCCCCTGCGCGCCAAGGAGCCCTGCGATCTGCGTTCAGACCCTTCCTAGGGAACTTAGTGAAAGAGGAGGGCTGCAAGCTCTGCTGCCATATCCTCTCCCCTTCCACACCAGCCACACACCCCAATCCCCCATCATGCCTCTGTGGCCTGTGGGAGCCAGGCGTGGCCCTCTGCTGTCCTGGAACCCTCTGGAATATGCTGTGCTTCAGGGTGAACACTAGATGGGATGGAGGTTGGTGCCAACTCTATTTTGCCATTCTGCAACCTTGGGTTGTGTGCTCGACAAAACGATTTGCCACCTCCAAGACCCTATTTCTGCTCTCATTGTTTACCCCAAAGGGTCTTGTGGCGGTCATGTACCTATGTCATGATTGAGATGTAGGGGTGGAGTCTAGCCTGTTAATCTGGAGATAGCCAATGAGGCCTCTGTGTGGGCATGGCTTTCTCCTGAAAATTCTGGGAAGTCTGGCGGTATTTCCCAGTTGGAGAAGAGAGACTTGACTCAATCTCCAAGATGACAAACCACTTACAAGACAAGATGGCAGCGTCCCAGGATCTGGAGGAGAAGTCCCATAGCCTTACCCTGATGGAACCAGAACCTCTGAAGCCGGAAAAGCCAAAGAGAGAACCTTGCCAGTGCTGAGTTGCTTCTACCACCAATGGATACTGTTGATGAACCCTGAGCCCTGGAAGCAAGGAACCATGAGGGGATCCCTGCCATATCTGGGAGTTTGCCTCACTGGCCTGTGACTTCATGAGTCGTAAGGAGCCTTTATAGATTGGTATCAGATATATGAGGTAATATCGGGCTTATGATTTTGAACTGGACTGGGTTGGAATGTTTTCTCAATGTTCCATTCCTCTTGTCCATAAATCTTTCCCTTATATGCAAAAAAACATCAGTTGTATATCAACTGATGTCAACTGATTTTTGATAAAGGCCCCCCCAAAAAAAATCAAATGAGAAGCAGATGTCCTTTTCAATAAGTGGTGCTAGAAAAAATGGATAGCTACCTGCAGAAATATGAAGCAAGGCCCTTATCTTTCTCCATGCACAAGAATAAACTCAAGGTGGATCAGAGACCTTGAAGTAAAACCCCAAGGTATTGGGACCATTAATGAGAGAATCAGAACAAACCTGAGAACATTGACCCAGGGAATACATAGGCTATCAGAAATATGGAAGGACACAAACACAGAGGAGGCACCAATTGTCAAGTGGAATATACTGAAAATAAAACACTGTGTACATTGAAAGAATTCACCAAAGAGTAATAAGAGAGCAAACAGACCATGAAAACATCTTTAGCATTAACATATCAGACAAAGACCTCACTACTAAAATCTATAGTACTTTGCTAGCTTAAAATAAGAAAAAACCCAACTGCCTACTAAGGAGGTGGGCAAAGGACTTGAACAGAATCTTCACAAGGGCAGAAATCCAAGTGATGAATAAACATGAGAAAATATTCCCAAGCATTATCCATAAGAGAAATACAAATTAAAACAACTATGAGATACCACCTAACACCCTCAAAGACAGCCCAATTCAAAAAGTTAGAAAGTAATAAGTGTTGGAGGGGCTGTGGGAAGATAGAAACTCTCACCCACTGTTGGGGGACCTGTAAGTATGTACAGTCACTATGGAAATCAATTTGGCAATAAGTAAAACACATGGAAATCAAGCTGCCATACCACCCAGCAATCCCCTTACTGGGCATATGCACAGAATAGGCAGGAATCAAGCCACAGCAGACATCTGTGCTTCAATGTTCACACAGCTCACAATTGCAAGGAGTTGGAAACAACCCAAATTTCCATCAACAGATGAACGGACCATAAAACTGTGGTACATATATACAATGGAGTACCACACATCCCTCAAAAGCCAAGATAGATGCATGAAGCACATTGTCACATGGGAAGAACAGAAGGAAATCATGCTAAGTGAAGTAAGCCATGCACAAAAGTACAAGAACAACATGAGTCCACGGAGGTAAATTAACCAAAAAATGGGAAGGGGTACAGGGAAAAGCTTCAATTTACATACATCCCTGGGGTGATGTCCAGCAACTATGGCAGGGGTCAAACCCAATCCAGGGATAGATACTGCAACCAACTGAATAAGAGGGGGAAAGGAAGAGAAAAAAGGATGTGGGTAGGGGATGATCAGGGTACTAACTCACCCAGGGGAGTGTATTATTTACATCTCCAAAGGAGAGGGAGAGACCAGGTTTCAAACCAATGTGCCAAGACATGAATACAACTTACCGGCATGTACCAGGGAACCAATAGCGAGATCTGTGGTGCCAGCCCAATCCAAATTATATGAATAGCACATCCTCAGAAGAATGCAATTCAGAGCACAGCACCTGGGCTACAATTTGGGGAGAGGGGCACATCCGATTAGAGCACATGGGAGAAATGAAAAAAGATGGAGAGGGAGGGGAGAACATCCTGACCCACCAACTCTCGAAAACGATATTCTTGTTAGGAGCAGACAACACATGGAGACATGCTAGGAGCAGTCCCACCATGAGACATGATGTCCCTGACTAAACCACAGTGCTCGGGGTGGGGGGGGGGGAGGGCAACCCTGGAGACACGGTGTGGCAATTGTGCACAATCTGACCCTATCACATTGGGGCAAAACACTAAGGACATGCAACAGAGCAGCAAGGGGATCAAAGTGATGAATTCACAGGGAATATGAAAAATAGACTTCGGAGACAGAGTGTGGCACCCCATCAGACTCGACTGGAAAACACTCGTAAAGGCAAACAAACAGACCTTAAACTATTTATAGGCTTTTCCATTTATTGCTGTGGCTTTCTTTTTGTTGTTGTTGTTGTTGTTTGGGGGGGGTGGGGTTGGTGTTATTGTTTCATTGTTTTGTTGATCTTCTTTGTTGTTTTATTTGGCTTTGCCTCGGTTTTTTTGCGATTATTAGTGTATCTGCAGGTCTATCTAGATAAATGAGATAATAATTCAGAGATGAAAAGAATGGGACTAGTAATTCCAGGGGGAAATGGGAGAGGGGAAAGTGGGAGAAAGGAAGTGTATGTGGGGTACCAATTCAGGGACAAGGGAACAACAAGTGAACTAAAATCAACAGAGAGAAGGACTTAGTCTGCCTAGTGGGGCTTAATCAATGTAGCAGTGACTAAGCCTGAACGAAGGCTGAACATGATTGTGGGACAAAAAGGAAGTAAAAGGAAATAGAGGAAACAACCAGGATGCAACAGACATCCAAATACAGGTCCAAATATAGGTCCAAATACAGACATGTGTGTATATATATATGTACTCATATCTATATGTTAAAAATTAAGTGTGTAGATGGACCTTGGGGCTCGACTTAAGTACTCCCTCAACACAAGAACACTTAGTTCTAACAATCCAGCATTATGTGATGCTTACCTTCCTGACATGATCACTGCAGACAGAAAGGGTGCATAAGTAAATGTGGCGAAGAAAGCTGATGGTGCCCAGCTATCACAAGAAATAACATCTGGGGTCTTAAAGGCTTGAAGATAAACAAGTGGGCAGCTAGCTGCAAACAACAATGTCCACATAGACAAAGCACACCAGCCTGTGTGATCATGAGGTGTGGATTGGATCAGGTGTCAGGCATCTAAGACCCAGAACAAAATCATACCCAATGTGAAGAGGGGTGGGGCGTGGAGTGGAGATCCAAAGTCCAATTGTAGACAATTGTACATCCCCTCACAGATGGGTCATAGGGAAGATATTAGCCAGTCAGGGTGCCTTCTATCACCAATAAAATAAGCAACTTTCTTCTAGTTCTTTGGTGCTTCCTTCTCCCCACTATCATGACCTCATTTCTACCTTGCAAATAGGATTAGACCAGAACATGAACACTGCTACAGATAGGAGCCCGCAACACAGGGAATCCAGGAGAAACACCCCAGGCCAACAATGAGAGTAGAGACACTAGAAGAATTAGTGGAGGGCAAGGGGAGAAAGGGAATTGGCACGAACAATGAGAAAGTGGGTGAGGGGACAACAGAAGACAATGTAAAATATAAAAATAGTTATCTTTAACTTATCAAGGGTTCATAAGGGAGGAAATATGGGGGAGGGAAGGGGAAGAAATGGGGAGCTGATATAAGGGGTTCAAGTGTGAAGAGAATATTTTGATAATGATGATTGCAGCATATGTACAAATGTATTCAACACATTGAATGAATGTATGGATTGTGATAATAGATGTTAGAGCCCTTAATAAAAGTATTCTTTAAAGAGGATCAGTAAAGACACACAAGATCTCAACAACACAATCAAATATCTTGAGCTTCTAGACATATACAGAGAACTCCACCCCCAAATTACACAGTATACATTCTTTTCCAACACACATGACACATACCCTAGAATAGATCACAAGTTAGACCACAGGGCAAGCCCCAACAAATTTTAAAAAGCCATTGAGATGCTACAATCCATTTTCTCAGATCAAAATGCTCTAAAAGTAGAAATCAAAAATAAAAGAAGAGGAACATAAAGACAAACACATAGAGACTGAACAATATATGACTTTAAAACAAGTAAGTTAAAGGGGATGAAATTAAGAAATTCCTTGAATCAATCTATATCATAAAAAATATATATTGGGAGGATAACAAAGCAACCACCAAAGGACAATTTATAGCAATCAACATGAGCATGAAAAAAGTGTAGAGATCCAAAATCAACACTATAACACAACACCTCCCAGAATGAGGGCAAAAACAAAACCTCCAAAACCCAAGGAAATAAATCATAAAGATTAGAGTGGAAATAAACAAACTAGAAAATAAAAAAACAACATAAAAATCAGCAAGACAAGTTGTTTTTTGACAGGATTAACAATATTGACAAACTGCTGGCAAGCAGCAACAGAAAAGAAAGATATGATGCAAACATAAAAATTAGAGATAAAAGGATGGCATTACAACAGATCCAAGTAAAATATACAGAATTTAATAGTATACTACAACACACTTGGTAATCTAGAAGTACCTAGGAATACAGAATCTATCCAAAAGAATGTAGATGGATGTAGAGAACCTGAACAGACCCATGTCAGGTGAAGAAATATAGAAGTTCATCAAGAAACTTCCAACTAAGAAAAATCCAGGACCAAATAACGAGAGAAAAATTTTACCCAGTATTCAAGAAGAGCTGTCACCCTACACTGATTATTCCAGACAACGAATTTTTAACCCCTTTCATAACCTTTATACCCAAACCAGAAAAATACCCCATAAAGACAGAAAACTACAGACTAATATTTTCTAAAACAATTCTGCCCAATAAAATCCAACAATATGTAAAAAATTTCATCAAGAGCAAGTGAAATTCGTATTAAGGGTGCATGGATAAATCAACATTCAAAAAATGATCGATGCAATGCATCATGTAAAGAAGACAAAGAATAGAAACCACATGACCATATCAATAGCTGCAAAAAAGTACTTGACAATATTCAACATCTGTTTCTGATTTTTAAAAATACTCCGGAAAATGGGAGTAGAAGGGAAATTCCTCAACATAATAAAGGCTATATATGAAAGTTCAAAAGCCAATATGACTTTGATTAAGAAAAAACTGAAAATGGGATCTAGGCAAGGATGCCCCTATCTCGGATACCAGTCCGTAAGTCCCTCTTCAGACATACAATAATGCAGAATGCATGAAGATCATAGACTGGTGGATGCAGAGTTGTGTGACTCCAATGGTGGTAGCCACATCACAGGGCTTATGCAGGTCTCATTGTGGCTTGTCAACAGGAAGATGAAGGCAGAAAGAGAGGGGCCAAATTTCAGAGAGCCATTTATCTCTGCCACACCTCCAAGAAGGTCTTCAAGCTGCAACCTCTACCAATATATTCTTACACATGCCAGGTTGGCATAGAAAACTCTAACGATCACAAAGGGAATATAATTGGGCAAAGAAGTGACACTCACGGGCTGAGCCCTGGTGGCATAGTGGTTGTGTGCAGGACTTCATCCCCCTAGGTTGGTGGTTCAAATCCAGCGGCAGCTCTCCAGGAGCAAGGCTGGGCCTCCTACTCCCTCCCACCAGAGGGCAGTGATGCCCGCCCCCAACAAAAGAAGTGACACCTCATATATGACTTTATATTTGGGAGTTTAGAAACCCCCCAAAATGTCACAAAAAGGCTTTGGAAATAATCAAGGGATTTGGGAAGGATATAAGATGAACAAGCAGAAATCAATTGGATTTCTATATACCAGTATAGAGAGCTCTGGAAAAGACTTCAAGAAAACAATGCTATTTATAATAGCAAGGCAAAAGAGGGACTATCCAGGAATAAACCTAATCAAAAAGAAAAGACCTGTATACACAAAACACTATTACAAGAAGCCAAAGTAGACCTGTACAAATGAAAAAATTCTTGGATCGTTGTAGAATGCCAAGACTGTCTAGACTAATCTACAAATACAACAAAACTCCAAATACCAACTTCATTCTTTAAAAAAAAAAAAGGGCCCAGTGGTGTAGTGGTTGAGTGCAAGACTGCGGCCCACTGACTTGATGGTTCAAATCTAGCAGCAGCTCTCGGGGAACAAGGCTGGGTAGCTCCCATGGCCACTAGAGGGCAGTGATGCCCTCCCTAAATGGGAAAACTAATTACCTACTTCATATGGAGAGTGAAGAGGCCTAAGATAAGCTAAGAACATCTCAAAAAAAAAATAGGAGGCCTTCCACTGCCCCACTCCAAACCTGCTAAACAGCCACAGGCATCAAAACAACCTGGTACTAGGATAATAATCAATACAGAGACCAATGTAGCAGAATCGAAAACCCAGAAATAAAAGCATTCACCTACAGACAATGAATTCTTGACAAAGAACCAAAGAACATTAAACGGGAAGGGACACTCTTGTCAACAAATAGTGCTGCAAAAATTGGGTTTTGATCTGCAGAAGAACTAAATAGGATCCATACCCTGTCCTGTGGACAAAAATGAACTCAAGATAGATTAGAGACCCAAAAATAATCCCTGGGGCTATAGAGGTAATCACTGAGAAAATTGGGACAAATAAGGGCCCTATTGCAGGATATACACAGACTACCAAATATAAGAAAGGAAGCCCACACCATGAAGACAACACAGATGACTGAAAGAGAATTTGATGTGGAAACCCCATTAGATGAATTTGGCTTTACATCAAACTCACCTATGGCACATTTATGACTCTGACATCATCCCTACAACTAATGGATGAAATATTCCAGTGTGATATGAAGCAGATGGCTGCTATATGAAGGTTATGTAATAAATGGTCCTTAGACCTTAGTTTGGATCCCTTGCTTTAAGGGTGCCTAATGAATGGTTGCCTGGGGCTATAATTATTATATTATTATAATTATTATATTAATACCTGCTTTCTTCCTTACTTATTAATCTTATAGGTACAGTTCTATCTTTGTGAATGAGTGTTATTGAAAGTTTTTCCCTATCATTCACTCCCATTGTTTGCATAAATAGTGTCCGGTCATTTATAAATGTAATCTGTATAAGACAATTCAGTATGAGAGCATTGTCGGTGTGAGAGAATTGCCAACTTGATTATAGCAAATGTAGTTAGGTTAGCATGTATAATACCCTACCACTTCATCTCTCTTTTGACCTACTTTAAAGTTGTTTCAGTTTTTAATATTGTCTTTCTCTTTGTTTGACTTTGTCTGTGTTTTGCTTAGTCGTCGTCATTATGTGTTTTCTTGCTTCGTATTATAGTGTTTTGTTTTGTATGACTTTCTGCATATATAAGTTTCATCTGTAGAGATGGTAACGAAATAGAAAGGCGTGGTAGATGAAGATGGGAGGAAATGGGGAGCTAACAAGGAGTGAGAAAAAATTGTTCTGAAATTGATGGTAGTGATTATTGCACAAATTTTCTTAATATGACTGTATGATATGTAAAGTACATACCCATAAAACTATTTAAAATTAATAAATGATGAGGAACATGACTGCGTAGCCAAGAACACTGAACAAAGTTTGGAAGAAAGCAAAAAACAAACAAGTGTGGTTTCTGAACCTACTTGATAAAACAAAGATCTGGCTTCAACACTATCTGACAATTCAGAGGGAGGATGCCCAAGCAGGAAGCCCCGAAAAATAAGTGATGCTTTGACCAGCTTAAGAAGATGATGCTAAGAAGCCTCTCTCCCTTCTGCTTCATTCCCTATGGCACTGGAAGAGGGGAAGGGGAGCGTTGACAGGTAGATTTTCACTCTTGTCTGAGTCCCAAATGACCTGTCGCTCCAGTTCTTGTGTCTGCAGTATTGGAATACGGGGAGAGGAAAAGGTGACCTAAACCAGGTGGCCGTTGGTTGTTTTTTCCCCTGGAAGAGCAAGGTTGGTTTTTCCTCTGAAAGAGATATGGCAGGTAAAGCTTAGAGGCAGAAGTCAGAGCACAGTTCCCCCAGAGGAGCTGAATCTCAATCTTTCTGACTCAGATGTGAGCTGGAAAAGAAATATCACATTCCAAAAAGAAGAGATTGTGTGTTAGTCCGGGTAGACTAGAGGAAAAAATTCATAGACACGCATATGGATATAAGGAAAAGGTTTATATACAAGAGGAATGGGACATCGAGAAAGCATCCCAGCCCAGTCCAGTTCAAAGTCATAAGTCTGATATTAACCCATATGCCTGATATCAATCTATAAAGTCTCCTTCCGACTCACGAAGTCACAGGCCAGTGCGTGCAGAGTCCTGGCACTGGCAGGGGTCTTCGCATGGCTCTTCATTTCCAGGGCTCAGGGTCCATCAACAGCATCCAGTGGTGGGAGAAGCAACTCAGTGCTGGCAGGGGTCTCCATGTGGCTTCTCCAGCTCTAGCAGTCTGGTTCCAACAGGGCAAGACTGTGGCTTCTCCTCCGGCTCCTGCAGCAGCTCGGACACTGCCATCTTGTCTTGTCTGTAATTCCTTGTCTCTGAGACTAACTCTCAACAACTGGGGAGATAGCTTCTCATCTCCACCAGGGAAATATCGTGAGATTTCCCAGAAGTCTCAGGAGAAAGCCATCCCCACACAGAGGCCTCATTGGCTACTCAATGACTATCTCCAGATTAACAGGCTAGACCCCACCCCTACATCTCAATCATGAAATTAACATAAGCACATGACTGCCGCAGGTTACCTCTGGCAGACAGGGGAGACAAGGACTACAGTACTAAGAATCCTTGGCAGAGACTGAGATTCTAAGGTACCGACAATTCCAGAGATAGAGGACTGACTCTTCATTCATTCATGTAATAAAAATTTACTGAGCACCCACTATGTGCAAGGAGCTTGCTGCCACTGTACTAAATGAATTCTTGGTCATCACTTTTGATTCCTGTCATCTCACTATACTAAATCCCAACCACAGCCTTGCCCAACCTTTTGGGCTTCTTTTCCCCCCACCTTCCCTGACATCAGCTACATATTCACTAATGTCTTTCCTTCCAGTGTCTTTCGCTGCTTGTGAAACCTCTGACCTCAACTTTCTCACTACCTGGGCTCCCATCTCCTTCATCCACTCCTCAACAAATATCCAGAATAAAACGTCCTCTCCAAGTCCAACTGACCACATGCTGTTGAACATCTTGGGTGGGTCCCTGCTCTGTCATATCAACATCTGGCCTGACACTCCCTACTTTCCATTGGCATACTGAAACCCACCTCCTCAGATTTTCCCTCACTAATGATGTTTTGTCTCTGTACCTTTATTCTCTGTTACTTCTTCTTGGGATGCTATTCTTACTGATCCCTTCCGAGGGGATAATACTCTTGAGGATGAGATGGATTGATACCAGTTGGGAGACTCTGGAAGTTAGTGGGATTTTTGTCACCCCCATCTCTTACAATGGTTTGTTGAAAGACTTGTTAATGGAGCTGAATCAGCCATGGAAGCATGCCAATATTTCTACGTTTTCTGTCCTCAAGCAAAGCTTCACTCTTCGGAAGAAGCAGGATTGGTGTCCACTGCTCAGTTTTGAGGTTCAGATGAGGGGCTCTTCAAGTTCTGCCTCATGTCTTGGGCATAGAGGCAGGAAAAGTGTGCAGGAAGTGAATTCACATTTGAGTTCTTGCCTTAGGCAGGGGTTTTCCTTTGTGATCTTCAGTATTCTGCCTCCAAACAAAGGTGATACGGGCAGTCATTTGGGATACAGCTGGATTGCTCATTTAGAGTACAGCTGGAATAAGATAGATAAACCATATACTACTAAGACTCCTCTAGTGAGACTATGGGTCAATCAAGCAGGGAAATGCAGTCCTGTGATGGGGAAGGGAGACATTGTTAGAACTCTCCCCAGGAGCCAAGAAACAGGAAATGTTGTTTTAGGCTCAATAAAGCACAGGTGCAGGAGAGAGTGGCATCTGAAGGGACTTAGGGAATTTAGGCAATGGGCACATCAAGGTCATCAAGATTTGCAGTACCATGAGACCACTGACTGAGCTGTGCTCATACTTTGGGTGGTGGTGGGTATCAGAAGAAGCCAGCTTCTGAGACATACATTATGGGTTCAGTATGATGCAGTTTTATAGCGATAATTATTAATTATTATAATAAAGTTATAGAGAGCATGAGAGAGAGAGAAATAATCAGAGTCTGACACATTTCACATCAGGGTAGCATGCCCACTTCTGCCAATTGGGTAGACCACATGGAGAAAGAGAGTAAACTATAATTTTCCCCACTTAAATAACCTTATGGGGGACACATGAGCTCTGTTGTCACTGAACGGGGACATGTCACAGGAGAGGGCTGTCTTAAGGCCTATATGGTGACAATGGGAGTGGTCTTAGGGATGCCTATGTGACAGAGTCGAGAAAGATGTGATATGACCTCAGACTCCTGAAGGTGGATAAACAGGTTTGTCTGGTTAGGAGTCATTGACAGTGGCTCTTGAATCCCACCCACAGGCTTCAAGGGAAGAGGACCATCATCCTAACAGCAGGGCAGTCAGCTCTATTGTGAGACACACAAAGGCCTCAGATAACTGGGAGCTTCAGGGAGGATAGCTAACTACTGACTTCCAACTAAATGCTGGCAAACAGTTTGCTTAATATTTTGGAGTATGTAACTGTGGAAAAAATCCTGTCTTCATCCCACAGGTGGGGGATGATGTCCACTGATATTTCAGCCTGTGATTACCAGGGCCATCTGGGGAAGCTCAATTCTCCTGGAGCCCATGTTTAGGCCTGAGGTAAAGAGGATATTAGTCATGGTCTGACTGGGATGAGGGGAGGCAATAGAAGAAGGGACACAGATAAGTCAGCTCCTGTGACTTAAGTCACCAGGGCATGCTCCCCATTTTCACTGACAAAATACCATTTCAAAGGAAAAGAATGTCAAGATGGTGATCTCAGAACATCAAGCCAGAAGCCCAAGTGTGCCTGCAATGGTTACATGCTTGTGGGAAATGCTTACTCCAACCACTCTGGGCACTGTGCGATGATATATTCAAGGGTTGGGATGAGGCAGAGAGGGTAGGGATGTGTTGTAGGCATCACCCCACAGAGCCATGACCTTGACATCAGAAAGAACACTACCTCCTACTCCCATCACCAGGGCAGTGATGCCTAAAAAATAAATAAATAAATAAATAAATAAATAAATAAATAAAAAAGAACACTAGACACACAGCAGGGAGAGGAAAGCAAGTGAATGAGAAAAGACAGGATGTTACATGATCCCTGGACTCAATGGGGAGGGTTTTCTGGAGGCCAACTGAGAAGCTCAAGTAGGTAGCACCTTATAGCTATAAGCACTTCCATAGTCTAGGAGAATGTTTTAACCCTGCTGAAAAGTAGGGTCTCCAGACAACAAAAAGACAACTCAAAAACCCAAACTGCAAGATCTTAGTGGACGTTGAGGCTACCTAGTTCCTTTGAATATTGGCAGTCTCTGAAACCCTACACCCTATTACTATGAGTCAGAATTGACTTTATAGCAATGAGTACAGTTTGTAAAGGACTTGGATATGTATAAAGATGACAACTATTTTAAATTAAAACAAGACAAAAGATAATAAGTGCTGGCAAGAATATAGAGTAGTTGGAATCCTCATCCATTGTCAATGGAAATGTAAAGTGATGCAGTCATTGTGGAAAAAGCAGCTTGGCATATCTTTAAGTTACATATAGAAATATTCTCAAATTACATATAGAATTATCATAAGACCCAGTAATTCCACTCCTAGAAACAAACATACTTATACAAGTAGAAGAAATTACCACATACCTGGATTGGCAGACTAAACACTATTAAAATACAGATATTACCAAAAATAATTCACAAATACAGTGTAATTCTATTTTAAATCCCCCTGCAATTAGTCAAAGAAATGAGAAACCTAATCCCAGCTATAGGAGTTACATAATTTCATGTCAAAATGTAGGAGTGGTGTTCAACCTGTCAATCAAGTCACAACCTGATAGTGTTTCCTTGTGTGTGTGTGTGTGTGTGTGTGTGTGTGTGGACTTAATTGAAAAGACATCAGGAGGCTGAGCCCCGGTGGCGTAGTGGTTGTGTGCGGGACTGCGGCCCACTGGGATGGAGGTTCAATTCCAGCTCACAGGAGCAAAGGCTAGGCCTCCTACTCCCACCACCAGAGGGCAGTGATGCCTTAAAAAAAAAGACATCAGGAAATTTATCTGTGTCAGATTGCAGTTTGGCAGAACACAAAATGCTAGCCTATAGCCCAGGGAGCAAATTCAGTCTCAGTTGGCTAAGAAGAAAACAACCTCTCTGAAAAGCTAGATCTCCTCCCCTTGGGGTCAGTGTGACAGCCCCCAAATCAGGGCACCCCCACAAGTCCAATATAAGAAGAAAAAAATATTTTTTTGGTAAAAAAACTTCAAATCCCAGGCGCACTGTTTAACCCCAAGACAAACCTGCAGGATGCATCCTTTAGCATAAATCAACATGGCAAGGTATCCAGAGTTAAGGAATGCCAGAAGTTAATCACTGAGCATTGCCCAGAGGCTTTCAATATAACAGAGCCTCAGGGGAACATCAGTCTCAGAATCTTTCCACAAAGCAAAAACGCATAGCCAGGGGGATAATTTAATTTAATTCTAGTTGACCAGGGGGAAAAAAATCCCAAACTTCTCAGAGCTAGTGGGGCATCAGCAGTCTCAGCACAAACTAGGGCAAATCTTCAAGCCCAATGGTCAGGCAGGCAGCAGGGGGTGAGGGGTGGAGGCGGGGAAACACACAGACTCTGTCCACCCTAGGTGGACCTACACGTAGCTGGGTAAATCCTGCCTGTCCCTTACAATCCTTTTCATGACTGGGGAATCCCTTGCCTTTCCTGGGGCCCAACAAATGGCTGAGGAAGCTTGCCCCTGCCTGCTGCAGTGCTGCATAGTGCTATACCAGTCATCTCCAGAACTCTGCTGTGACCTTGCCTACGAGGATAATTCCACCCAGTATCTGTGGGACCCTACACCAAAATGGGCACACCACCCCACCACCTTGAGACAGGGTTGGACCGCCTCCAGTCCCAAGACCAGGCAATCAGGCCTCAGATATCTCCTTACTTTTCCTTCCTTTTTTTCTAACTTTCTTCTCTTTCCCTTCTCTCTTTCCCACCACAATCAGTCTCAGCAGGCTCCGTTTTTTTCTTTCCTTTTCCTTTTTTTTCCTTCTTTGCTCCCTCACTCTCCTTTCACACACCACTGCTGGTTTATGGGTCACTAGCCTCTGCTTAGGGCATTTCCACCCAAACAGTGGGGAAGGTCCAATATGCCCTGTGTGGGAGTATTGCACACGTTACAAGGCAACCATGACAGAACTCTCCAGCTTTCCACACTGCTCAGGAAACCTCTATCTGACCTCCACAGTGACCTTGCCAACAGGGAAATACTGCTCAGTACCCATGGGACCCAATACCAGAAGGGCAAACCCAGCTGCCACCTTGGAGAAATGTCTAAACTCCTCCAGCCCCACATTCAGGAGGTCAGGACTCAGTTATCTCTTTCCTCTTTTTTTTCTGTCTCTCTATTCCACCACCGTCAGTCTCAGCAGACTCACTTGTGTTCTGTTTTGTTTTTCTTCTTTCTCTTGCTTTTCTTTCTTCTTTTATTTTCCTCCTTCTCTCCAGGTTTTTCCTTTCAAATGTCACTGCTGACTTCTAGCCCTCTACCCTCTACCAAGGGCAACTTGGACCACCCAGTGAGGAGAGCTTCAGGCACAAGTAAGTTCTGCACAGGCAAGACACAGGCTTAGCGATCTCTCTCTCTCTCTCTCTCTCTCTCTCTCTCTCTCTCATTCTCTCTCTCTCTCGTTCTCTCTCTCTCTCTCGCCTTGCTATCTCTTTATTTATTTCGATTTTTCTTATTTTGTTTTTTTCTTTCCCTTTTTCTTCTTTTTCTGCTTCTTATCTCTTCCTCACCACAGTCTCAGCAGACTCAGTTTTTCTTTTTGTTATTTTCTTTTGCAGGCTTTTTTGGTCTCTATTTTTCTTGTGTGTGCTAGTTTATTTTTAGTTTTGCTCCTGTCCTTGTTTTCTCCCTTCTCTCTTTTTCTCCTCTCCCCCCTCTCTTGCCTTGCACATTCCACGGCCAGCCTCCAGGCTATTCCTCATGTCTGTGTAAGCAACTTCAACTGCCCAGTTGGGGGAGCTCTTGCCCACATTCTTTGGCTTTATATACGCAACTGGGGAAATCATGCCTGCCTTCCATTGCAACCCAAATGACTAGGGGATATTCCCTTTAAATGGCTGATGACATACACCACAAGGCCCTACAAGTGACTGGGAGAACTCCAGCCTGCCGTTTGTGGTGCTCCACACTGCTTCTGGAATATATGTCCAGATCCAGTGATTTCTCTGACTAAGTAATTCTGCCTTCGATCCATGGTGCTCTACACGAAGAAGGGAATGCTCACCCACCCACTGTGGCACTCCTCTTGCAGCAGGAACCACCAGACACCATTTGAGACTAACAAAGCCTAACTCCCAGTGAGACAAAAGCATGTGCACAGGTACAGATAGGTGCTCGAAACAGAAGGAATCCGGACAGAAAAACCTCTCAGGACCAATAATGAGAATAGTGATACCAGTAGGTGAAGGGGAAGATGGAGGAAGAAAAAAGGAACCCATCACAATGATCTGCATATAACACCCTCGCTGGGGGATGGACAACAAAGTGAAGGAAGGAAAACTTCAGTCAGTGTAAGACATGAAAAAAATAATAATATATCAACTATCAGGGGTTTGTGAGGGAGAGATGGTAGGAGAGGGAGGGGGGAAATGAGGAGCTGATACCAAGGGCTCAAGTAGAAATAAAATATTTTGAAAATGATGATAGCAACAAATGTACAAGTGTGCTTGACACAATGGATGGATGGATGGATTTTGAAAAGAGCTGTATAAACTCCCAATAAAATTATTTTTTTAAAGAAAAAGAAAACATAACTCATTGATCTGTTGCCTACAGGAGACACACTTCAAGATTACAGATAAAAACGAGCTGAGAACCAAAGGCTGGAGAAAAATATACCAAGCAAATGGCCATTGGAAAAAAGCAGGGGTTGTAAGCCTAATCTCAGACAAAGTTGATTTCGAGGTACAAGCCATGACAAGAGAAAAGAAGGGGCACTATATAATGCTCTAGGGAACAATAGACCAAGAATCAGTGATCATAATAAATATATATGCATTCAATGAGCGAGCCATGATCAATAAAATACTCCAAAACATGACAAAGAAATCACAGGCTCAATAATTATAGTAAGTGGCTTTAATACTAACACTCTGAAAAATACAGAATAAAGAGAAATAAACTTAAGGAGGCTACAGATATAAACATTACAATTAGACAAATGGATCTGATAGATATTTTCAGAATTTTCCAAATGCAAAAAAAAAATCATATTGCTCTCAAGTCCACATGGTACATCCTCAAAGATAGACCACATGCTGGGACACATTTCAAATCTGTGCAAATTCAAGAGCACAGAGACTATACACTTATCTCTCCAATCACTGTGCCATAAGACTGGAAATTAACAAAAGTACAATTATAAAAACAAGGGCAAACAATTGGAAGATTGATGATTCTCTATTGAAAAAGGAGTGGGTATTGGCTCAGATCAGAGATGAAATTAGGAAGGTTCTAGAAACCAACAGGAATGAAAATATCATGCACAAAACCTTTGGGACACAGCAAAGGCATTTATCGGAGAAAACTTCATTATTAAAATCTGCAATACTTTGCTAGATTAATATAAGAAAAAAGTAATTGCCCACTAAGGAGATGGGCAAAGATCTTGAACAGAAGTTTCACATGTGCAGAAATCTGCATAGCCAATAAACATATGTTTATGGGCCAGGCCTGGGCCTGACCTGGACCAGGAACTCTCTGGTTCCAGTCCCACCATTCCTCCCTCTCTGGGGCCAGGCACCGTCTCTTCCAGCCTCTCAAGAAGATGGATGATCTGCTAAACTTCAAAGTAGCTGAACTTCAAAGCGCCTGCCAGCAGCATTTCCCAGAACTTTCCGAATCCGGCAGAACATACTCCCTAGTATTGTTTCCCAGGGACAAGATGATCCCCATTTG